>JABUQX010007716.1:0-25000 GCA_015478945.1 Trachelipus rathkii | reverse complement strand
AACATTCCATACGCCAACATCAGAGCAAAAAACTCTCCAAACTGCCGAAGATGAGAAGACTAAGGCCAGAGTGAAACCGAAAGATCATCTGTTGGGCGTTTCTTAAGGTAATGAGAAGTTGCTTGTAGAATGGGGGAAAAACAATAAAACAACCGTTTCCCAGATAAAAAAGCTGCATGGCCCGAAACACGGCGTTTTTCCAATAGCTCTCTCTCTCTCTCTCTCTCTCTCTCTATATATATATATATATATATATATATATATATATATATATATATATATATATATATATATATATATATATATATATATATATATATATATATATATATATATATATATATATATATATATATATATATATATATATATATATATATATATATATATATTTATATATATATATATATATATTTATTTATATATATAATATATATATATATATATATATATATATATATATATATATATATATATATATATATATATATATATATATATATATATATATATATATATAAATATATATGGCTTAGCATCATGTTGAAGCAATTCGAGCATATATATATATATATATATATATATATATATATATATATATATATATATATATATATATATATATATATATATATATATATATATATATATATATATATATATATATATATATATATATATAACTATAAGTATGACTTTTTCTTTAAACTATTGTTCGCTTTTAATTATTTTTGATTCATAGAAACATTAATTAATTAGAATATTTATTCCAAATATATTTAAATTTACAGCCTATAATTATTAAAGGAATATATTTGCTTGATTTATTATTTTCCTTCGATTTCTTTCAATGTGCAAAACAAAAAAATTTTCACAATCAGTGACTTCACGTACGGACGCTGAGAAGGTAAAATAACCCAGAAGCTTCCCTTCCTGAGTTTATTTAACATACAATGTGCTTTATTTTTCTAAAGTAAATTTGAGACTTTTAATTAAAATATTTTTAAAGAACTTTGTTGTTTTTAATAATTTTCGTACATTAAGCGGATAAAGATATGCTTTTGGAATATTAAGAATCTAATTTTTAATGATTAATTGTTAAAAGAAAAAAAAAAGGAGTAATTCTGCGGGAAAAGGATGATTTTAAGAATTTTGCCATTTACTTATGATGTGAGTCAATTACTGTGCTCTCTCTCTCTCTCTCTCTCTCTCTCTCTCTCTCTCTCTCTCTCTCTCTCTCTCTCTCTCTCTCTCTCTCTCTCTCTCTCTCTCTCTCACAAATATATATATATATATATATATATATATATATATATATATATATATATATATATATATATATATATATATTATATATATATATATGTTATATATATATATATATATATATATATATATATATATATTGATTTTATAAGGCTGAGAAGCGCTCATTCCAATTTCACAGGTAATCCAACATGAATACAATATTCATTTATATTCCCCTAATTCTAAAGAGAAAGAAAAAAAATGGAACAAAAGACAATCTTTGGATCTGGCGATTTGCATTAGGTAAAGCGACAAAATTCCATTTGAATTTACGTAGAACGATGAACTCGAATGCCTTAAACGAGAGAGAGAGATCCACCAAAAGTTTATAGAAAAGAAATTCCCAGTGGAAACTTCATTGGAAATGAAGGCATAACAGAGCGAACTCGAATGACTCTTTCTAAATGCCTACAACAATACAGCATTTGCTTCTTTTTCTTCTTTATAGCTCTTACAAGGGTTTGAATTTTTAATAAATAAAATTGTGTAATTTCTATAAATAAAATTATCTTTCTATTGTAAATTATAATTGTTTTTAATAATGTTTTCCATTTTTCTCGTATTGAAGTTGTGTTTTATTTTGTTAACATTGAAGTTTTTTTCAAACTTGCGTAAGGTTGAAAGAATTTTAAATGAGAACGCTACACACATTCACTTTCAGAAACATATGCACACACACACATGCAGACACTTGTGTCATTTTAAAATACTTGTAGTTTTTATTTATATCGTCGGCCATTAGCTCTTTATCTTACTCTAATATTTAATGTTGTTATTTTAAAATAACTTCAAAAGTTCAAAAGTCTTGTTCCGTTTTTCAAAATTTTGGAGTCGTATTAAAATTGACTTTCTGCTTTTATTATTTGTTAAAATATGTTTTTACTCACAACAATTAACTGCTTATAATTAATTATTTTCTTTGATTTTTTATAAAAAATCGAAAACTACTATATTCATTAATTTAATTTAGAACAAGCTCAAGCTAGGGGTGGTCGAGCACCGCACCGCACAGTACTACACCAGAGTGAGCGCACTACGGACTACACCTCTATGTTTAATACTAATAATAATAAACATTCATTATCCTTCTTTCCTTGCGGAGGAGGAGACAAAGGACTTTATCCATCTTTTCTTGCGTAGAAGGAAAGGACATTATCTTTCTTCCCTTGCGCATTGTGAAACAATGGACGTTATCCTTCTTTTCTTGCGCAGAAGTAAACAAAGAACATTATCCCTCTTTCCTCGTACAAGAGGAAACAAAGGACATTATCATTCTTTCCCTGCGCAGAAGGAAATAAAGGACGTTATCCTTCTTTTCTTGCGCAGGAGGGAACAAAGGACATTATCCTTATTTTCTTGCGCAGGAAGAAGCAAAGGACATTATCCTTCTTCTCTTGCGCAGGAGCAAACAAAACACATTATCCTTCTTTCCTTGCGCAGGAGGAAACAAAGGACATTATTCCTTTCTTTCCTTGCGCAGGAGGAAACAAAGGACATTATTCTTCTTTCCTTGCGCAGGGGGAAACAAAAGACAGTATCCTTCTTTCCTTGCGCAGGGGGAAACAAAGAACATTATCCTTCTTTCCATGCGCAGGAGGGAACAATGAACATTGTCCTTCTTTTCTTGCGCAGGAAGAAAGAAATTACATTATCCTTCTTTTCTTGCGCAGGAGGAAACAAAGAACATTGTCCTTCTTTCCTTTCGCAGGGGGAAGCAAAGGACATTATCCTTCTTTCCTTGAGCAAGAACCTTTATTTTAGGCATTTAAGAACTTGTTCAAAATAAGAATCTACTCATCTTATCAAGTATTTTTACATCTTTCAAAGTTTTTAGTTTTATTTTCCTTTCTAAGAGTTTCTCATCGATTGAGAGAGTAGGTCCATTATCTCTAAACAGTAAATGCTGTAATTTTATCAATTATAAGTTTTAAAAGAAGAATATTAAGAGCAAAAGAACAAAATAGAACAAAAGAAGTTAGAAGCAAACCTGCACCTCTGAGAACTCCCAACGTTATTGTTCATTTTACATAGCCTGAACTTTATTTTCACTCTTTTTTCATATTACTCCACAAACTTTGCATATAGTATATTAGTATATATATATATATATATAGTATTTTGTATAGGTGATATATTATATATACTATATATATATAGTATACTTATTAATTATATATAGTATATATATATTATATTATAATATATATTATATAAAATTACCTTTTTTAAACGTGCTTTATCCCCTTCCAGAGAGTTAAACACGGGGGACTACACGATAATGTACTTTAAGGCGGCTTCCCAAGCCTTTCGCCATCCGCCCCCTAGGTTGTTTCGCACCAAGTTTTTTTTTAAAATTCTTGGCCCCCAGGAGAGAATAAAACTCAGTACTGCTATGTACGCGGAAGATTGAGCCAAGCGTCCTTCTCGCATGAAGAGGTCGACGAGTCAACCCCTACTTCCACGAGGTGGTTGCTATATATAATATAATAATTATATATATAAATATATTTAATTATATAATATTTTATTAATAATAGATATATATATATATTATATATATATTATGATATATATATATATTGTATATATATATTATATATATATATATATATATAATTTATATATAAATAGTATATATATGATATATTATAGATATAATATATTAGGTTGTATATATATATATATATATAGTTATATATTATATTATATATATATGTATTTATAATATATAATATATATCTACTAGCGTGTTATATATATATATATATATATTACAGAGAATTGAATCTAAAGATCAAAGTGATGATTTAATAAACTTCAAGAAGGAAAAAAAGTGTAGCTGAGAAATTAAAAGAAACTATAAAATAATTTAAATATATATCAACAATAATAAATAAAAAATAAATAAATGAATAAATAAATAAAAAAATAAATAAATAAATACAATCTTTTCGTTTTCAATTTGATTGAATTTGTGAAGCAAACTGTGGGTAAAAAGTTTATTTCAAATTTTTTTTTATTTCACATTTCCAAAATTCAAAAGAACTTTTTCATCCAACGATTTCTTTTAAAATCATTCTTAAACTCTATAATACAAATATATATATATATATATATATATATATAATATATATATAGTATATATATATATATATACCTATATATATATATATATAAGTATTATATATATATATATATATATATATATTGATATATATATATATAAGTTTGTATGACGAAGTGAAGCGTGTGTAAGAATAAATAGTGTTGAAAGTGATTGGTTTAATATTAAAAGCTGAGTGAGGCAGGGACGTGTATGTCTCCTTGGTTATTCAATTTGTTATACTGGATGGGTTTCAAAGAATTCAGAGATGGAGGTGGCAGGAAATGGTGTTAGAATGATGGAGAATGAAGGTGAGTGGAGGGTGTCCTACCTATTTTATGCGGATGATTTGGTTTTGTGTGGTGAATCTGAAGACAGTTTAAGAGGATTGGTAGAGAGGTTTGGCAGGTATGTAAAAGGAGGGGCTTGAAAGTAAACGTAGATAAGAGTAAGGTTATGGTTGTGAGTGTGGACAGTCCTCGGTGTGAAATTATGTTGGATGGTGAGCAACTGAAAGAAGTGTCAGAGTTTAAATATTTAGGATATGTATTGGATGAAAAGGGAACAGATGATGCAGAGCAAAGTAGGAAAGTTGTAAATGGTAGGAAGGTGGCCGGTGCATTTAAATCATTGGTGGATGTAAAGGGACTAAATCTTGAGTACGCTAGGGTCTTAAATAAAGGTATGTTGTTCCCTGTGTTAATGTATAGTAGTGAAATTATGGTCTGTAATAAGAGGTGTAGATCTAAAGTACAATGTGTTCAGATGGACAATCTTAGGAGCGTGTTAGATGTGAGAAGAATTGATAAAATGAGGAGTGAACGCATTAGGAAATTGTGTGGTATGAAAAAAGGAGTAAATGAGAGAATAAATGAAAGTACACTGAGATGGTTTGGTCATGGGGAAAGGATGGATGATAGTCAGTTGTTTAAGTGGATATATAGTGGTGAGTGTGATGGGAATCGACCTGCTGGGAGACCGAAAAAAAATGGATTAAGTTAGTAAAGGAATGTCTGGAGAAGAGGAATATTAGTTTGGCAGATTCGAGAAGAAAGTTGCCTAAACGGAGTGAATGGCGGGGTTTTGTGAGGGGGCATGGTTGTGGTCCACCTGGGCCAATAAATGAACTCTACATTGACGAGATGCCATAGTGAGGGGCCGTCGCAGTCCCGTGAAGGCCTTGGGTGGATTTTTCTGACTGCAACGAGTTCTCACTTAAGGGTATAAAGGGGCGGTAAGGTTGGGCTTTCTTTTCGACTTGCGTCATATTCTTCTTCTACTTTTCTGTTTCCAGTGTATGTGAAGCACCTTATCCCCAGTCTGGTCTAGGGAAAGAAGGTGGGTGATGATGTTTGATGATATATATATATATATATATATATGATATATTATATATATATGTATTATATATATATATACATATTTATATTATAGAAATAAAACTAATACTTTATCATATTTAAAATTTAAAATTAATTATTTCTTTAATACTAAATTATTAAAAAAATATTATATATATAGTAATATATATTATTTAAGCAGTCGGTGGCGGAGTCGGAGTCGGAGTCTTGAAGTCGGAAGCCGGAGCCAGAGTCGGAGTAGGAGTCGAAATTCTGTGCAAGTGGAGTCGGAGTCGGAGTGCGGGTCAGAAAATTCCTGTGTAGGGCGAGTCGGAGTCGAAATCATAGAGGAATTAGGAAAACGAGTTGGTGATAATAGTTTTAACTATTCATTATTATTATTATTATTATTATTATTATTATTATTATTATTATTTCTTAATTATTATTATTATTATTATTATATTATTATATTATTATATTATTATTATTATTATTATTATTATTAATTATTAATTATTATTATAGGGACACTGATAGTATTAAACTGTTAATTTTAAAATGGCTTTTTTATAATAATAAATCTAATAATTACTTTTTCATTATAATTGGTTATACATTGTGTTTCTGAAACTGAAAAATATAATTTGTTTTTTGTCTTGTGCTGCGCTGCGCATGCATGGTCTTTAGTCTTGTACTAAACGATGTAAGCGGATGGTGATTTTGACTATCCGCGGAAGCAGATAGTTAAAAATGACTATCCGCGGATTGAGGATGAGGAATTTAGAGTCTTAACGCACAGTACTTCAGTATATATATATATACTATATATATATTATATATATATGAATATATATATATATATAGATATAGTATATATATATATATTAATATATATTACTATATATAATATATATATATATATATATATCTATATATATTATATATATGTATTTATTACATATATATATAGTATATATATATATATCTATATATATATATATATATATATATATTATATATATATATATATATATATATAGGTATATATTCTTGTCATATATATTGTGATATATATATATATATATATAGATATAATATATATATATATTATATTATTGATATATATATATATTATATATATATCATATATATATATTATATATTATATATAGTATATATATAATATATATATTATATAACTATATATATAGTATATATATATATATATATTATAATTATATATATATAGTATATTTGGTTATTTATATTATATATTATATTATATATATATATTATATACATATATATATATATCTATAATTATATATATACTATATATATATATATATATATTACTATATATATTATTATGATATATATATTTATTATATATATATTATATAGTATATATTATATATATATATAGTTATATAATATATTAATATATATATAGGTATAGATATATATATATATATATATTAAGTAGTAGGAAGGGATTCCGCCTAAGCCTTCTTTTAACCGCGCACCCTGACCTTGCGACCTTTTTTGACCTCTTTTTAACCCCACCCTAAAGTTGTGGGCAAAACCGCCCTTTTTTGAGCCGCTAAATTTTTTACCTGCCCTCGACCTTTTGGGCCTTTGACGCTTTTGACCGTTAACCATTTTTTCGACAACCCTTTTGTCTTCCATGGGTCAATTTTGGCCCACGGTATTTTTTGGCAATCCCTAATTTTTTTGGCAACCCTAAATTTTTTGGCAACCCTAATTTTTTGGCAACCCTAAATTTTTTGCAACCCTTCGAAGAAGGGTGTTGCGCCAAACGGTTGCGCAGAAACCGTTGTACAGTATTACCCCCCTATTTTACGCCCCTAATTTTTTCGACCCATGGGTCATTTTTTTTTTGCCACGGTAGATATTTTTGGGCACCTTTAACATGTGGCTTAGGCGCCGTTTTTTTGAATGTCTTTTCAACCCTTGTTTGACCATGATCTTTCGGCCTTGACCTTGCCAGATATACCATGGGTAATTTTTGGCCCACGCCAATTTTTTGGCCAACTCGTGCCCACACCGTCACATATTTCGTTTCGCTAAAATTGAGAACGCATGTATGGTCTATCCTAACTTGAAGCACCTACACACACACATTCACACCACTACACAGCACAGACACCACACACTTCACTTCTACACACATTCAACTATGACACTTATACACACATTCACTATGACGACTTACATTAACGCCAACTAAACACTTACATTTACACTTATACAAACGTACAAACACACTGCCAACCCTTTTGTCGTCCATGGGTCAACTTGTTGACCCACGCGGTAATTTTTTTTGTCTTCCTTAGGGACTAGCCCCTTTTTGATGTCTTAACCTTGTTGACCATGAATATTCCGCCTTGGGGACCTTGCCATAGATTACCATGGGTCAAATTTTGACCCACGCTAACTTGATGGCTTTGATGGTTTCCCAATCCGTAAGAAGGTATCTAGTGATGTTTCTACTACGTGTTCTACTGAGTATTTTAGATGAGTGCCAGGTGAGTTCCAGGTGAGTGCCAAGGGAGTGCCAATGAGTGTCAAGTGAGTGGCAAATGAGTGCCAAGTGAGTGCACATAGTGCCAAGTGAGTGCCACATGTGCCAACTGAGTGCCACTGTTTTCAAGCCTTTTCTAGCCCTGCCCTGAGCCCCGAATAGCCCTATATGGGTGTCTACCCCTTAGGTTATAAGTATGAGGAATTCGATTGTGGCTATATTTACAAGTTGCTTAGGATGCTTCCTAACTATGAGTAGTCTGTTTTCTATCACTTTATAGCCTATATATTTTTATATATATATATAGTAATATATATATATATATATATATATTATAGTAAATATATATATATTATATATATATATATATATATATATATATATATGACTATATACTATATATATAATTATATATATATATAAATTATAATATATATATTATATATATTTATTATAATATATATTTATATATTACTTGCACACACACCTACAACATACACACATTCACTTATGAACACTTATACACACTAACATGACACTTATAAGCGCTTTACACTCTCCATAGACACTTACATTAACAATACCACTTACACTCACAACCACCCACAGAACCTACGTTAACCTCACACTAACGTTGATATTTTGATGCTCAACCTTTGATGCCGTCACTTTGATGCTCCTCATAAATGCCTCCCAGCATTGATGACTCAACTTTGATTCTCCATCATAAATCCTCAGCATGGATGCCGTCAACTTTGAGGTTCATCTTGATGACTTCAATCTTTGATGACGTCATCTTTGATACATCTATATTGATGATTCATCTTTGATGAAATCACCTTTGATGGCTCATCTCTACGCCACATCAAAGAACAGTTAATATTAATGTCTAACCTATGTTATAAGCTGATCACCAGGACGCAGCATGATCTCTCAGCGTGAAGTCCCACGAACCCCGCACCCGCCAGGTGCGTACCCGCCGCGTCCCCCGCCCCCCGCGTTTCCCGCCCCCGCGTGCGCCGCAGGCGTAAAAAGGCCAAAAAATTAAGTCCCCCCCCCCGGCCCCCCAAAAAAAAAAAAAGGGCACGAATGAAAAATATATAAAAACTACGAGTCATTCATTTTTTTATTTCATACTTAAACATTTTAAAGAATTTCTTTTCCAAATATCCTATGAGTCATATCATTTTTACTTCATACCTTAACATTTTTATTAAAACATTTTCGCGAAACCTAAAACCTGTAACTCATTACAGACATCTTTTATATTTAACTTAAATACTTTTTAATTTATAAATTTTTTTAAAAAATTGTATGTAAGAAGCAAAAAATCCAGATGTCTGATGTATAAACATTTTATTTACTACAATTGTACGATTTTAATAAAAACATTAACATTACATACGCTTAAAGCAGTAATCAGTAACTCACTAGAGGTGTTTTGCCTAACACCATAGGGGGGATAGTATGCTTTTGTTTACTGCTTTACTGCTTTTGCTTAAAATTTCTGCTTTACTGCTTTATTTTACTGTTTTATTTACTGCTTTAACTCATATTATTTACATACTTAAAGCAGTAAATCAGTAAATCAAAAAGGGTGTTACCTAACACCTAAGGGATTAGTATGCTTTTTGTTTTACCTGCTTTACTGCTTTAATACTTTTCTGCTTTACGCTTTAACTTTCATGCTTTTAACTGCTTTAACTCATATCCATTACATACCTTAAAGCAGTAAATCAGTAAATCAATAGAGGTGTTACCTAACACCTAAGGGATTAGTATGCTTTTGTTTTACTGCTTTACTGCTTAACTCCTGCTTACTGCTTAAACTTTCTGCTTTCTGCTTTAACTTTCTGCTTTTTTACTGCTTTAAATCGTATGTTTTACTGTTTTAACTCCCTATATTTATTAACATTATGTTTGTTTATTTTTGTTTTAAATACTTTTTATTTATTTATTATTATTTTATTTAATTTTTAATTATTATTTTTTTATTATTTTTATTATTGTAAATTATTTTATTTTTATTTTTAATTATTATACTTAGTGTTATTTACTTTCATGCCTATTGTTTATTATTCTTTAGAACCCACATTCAACTATGACACTTATACAACATTCACTATGACACTTATACACACTTCACTATGACACTTACATTTACCATAGACACTTACATTTACACTTATACACACGCGTTCCCCACATACACACACTCCACACACACACACTTCCACTCTTATATCACACATTCCTATGACACTTATAGCACACATTCAACTATGACACTTACATTTTTAGCCCAATAGACCTTACATTTACACTATACAGCACACACACACACACACACACAGCCTCACACACACACATTACTTACACTCACCCCGATTTACTTACACACAGATTTAACTTACACTCACACAAGATTTTCTTACACTCACACACAGATTTACTTACATTTACCCATAGACACCACACACACCGCACAACAGATTTACTTACACTCCCACCCAGATTTACTTACACCGCAGATTTATGTACCACATATATAGTATAATAATTTATTAAAAACTTTTATGTTTTAATTAAACACGTACATTTATATTACTGACATTCAAATATAAACTAAAATTATTTCATAAGTTTTACTTTAAATCTATAATAAATCAATCAATCATTATCTTTGAACAAAAGAATTTATTATTAGCTGTTAATACTTTTTTGGTTATAAATTTTATAACTATCAGATTTTAAAATAATGTTTACTAAAAAATTTATGAAAGTTTTTTAACAATATATTTTACGTAACTTAAAGCAATAAATCAGTAAATTCAGTAAAGGGTCAACCCCTAGCAACGCCTCTACCCAAGCTATGGCCACGTTTATGTTCTATTGAACTTTACTGCTTTACCATCATCTTTAGCCATTAATAAGTATAAAATAACAAATAAGTTCTTCTCTGCTAACATAACATGTATTTTATTAAAAATCTTTCTAAGTTCTTATTTAAAAATGAACAATTATTCACTTACATTATATTATTCCCTCGATGTTAACTAAAAATATTTCAAAAGTTTTTTAAATAATTCGGAATTGTTCTTTATTATTATTATTATTATTTATTATTTATCTATGTACATTGAACAATCCATCACGAGAAAACACAAACACCCGCACTCCTTAACAGATACGAAACTGCCGTCTCTCTGTAAAATGGGTTGAAATAACTACTTGGCCTAAATTAGGATAATCCTTTTTGTATCCCGGGGGCGATTTAAAAGGCTAATTCCAGGTCAAAATATATTTCAAACCTGACCTTTTTCTGTAAAAATGTGGTGCAAATAACTACGTGAGGCCTAAATTTAGGCTTACAATTTAGGATAAGCCTTTGTATCCCAGGCTGATTAAGCCTAATACCAGGTCAAAGGTAATTCCAGTAGAGACAAGAATCGAGAATCACAATGTTATTATTATTTTTAAAATATATTTCAAACTGAAGCATGCTGGATCGGTAGATCCTTTAAGCAGGTAAGAAGCAAATGTTTACCTTTCTTTTGAGTGGACGGAGTAATCCTATCTCTATATTACCTCGTATGTGATTGGTCGACAATTATTTTTATCGCTTTTTGGGTTTTACGTATGTAAAAACATGTTTTTTTCATATCCTGAACTGGGTTTCGTTCATTTAAACTCTTAACATACATGTTAATATTTAATTTAAAGAAAGTAATCAAGGGAATAATAAAAAACTTTACTATATAATTAGATATTTAATAATCATTATTCTTAACAGTAATTTATATATATATATATAATTATATATATATATTATATATATATATATCTATATATATATATATATATATATATATTACTATATATATATAAAAGGCTAAAATTAAATATATATACAGAATACTTTTAAAATATATTTACAATGATTTATATATAAGGTTCACATTAAATATAATACAGGAAATATTATTATCATATACACTTCCACATACATTTTACACATAATATTTTTCCTGATTATTTTAATATAAAATTTATAAATCCTTGCAAATATGCCAATCATTTATATCATTATCTATGATATAGTTTCGTGTGTGATGCCATCATAGTACAAAATACGTATAAAAATGTCCGCTCAGATATCATAAGATATTTACTTCGGAATTCACCTGCATAAATACTGTTCTTGCCATTGTTTTCTAAGTAGATAAATGAATTTTTACGACTCCTAAGAACTTAGAAAGCGTCGATGAGTGTAGGATCATCGATCAGGGTTTTCTTTAATGCGTAGTATTCTTGGTAAAACATGTAATGAATTACGGTTACGTAATTAGATAACACAAATGTTTTCTTCATCTGTATTAACATTCGCTTACGTACCTCTAACATATTATTCATCTGCGCTAGGCCTGAAATGTAGAATCCAAATGATGTAGGTTCAAATACTGCTGTTTCATTATTTCTCTCCCATAATCTAACTTCCCAACTGATTATGTTTTGATGTTTATAAAATGCTAGAGTAAGTTGCTTATCGCTGGTTTCCTCGCACAGGCTAATAACTGTTTCGGTCCAGTTTAAAGCTGAGCTTGGTTTAAAGTATTCTGTAAGCCACCCTTCAGTGTGATTACATATACAAAGTAATTCATCTGGACTCATGGAAATACGCTTGGTATTATAACAGGGTGATTGGCTAGCACACTTGAAAATTTCAAATCCATCGGGTTTTCTTTAATATAAGAATGAAAACCCTACTTCCGGGGATCTTGATTTCCCCTGGTAATGTCTTGTTTGGGTATACCTTGTTAAGGTGATGTCGATGAATATACACTTAAGTGAAAAATCGAACACTTTATTACACCAGAGAGCTTGTGCCCGCTAAACAGCTAAAACGAGTATGATTTTTAAATGAAGTTTGGGGTCAAAACACGCATCTCCAAATATAATTTTCATTCCATCACAGGTAAGGTTCAGGATATGAAAAAACATGTTTTCACATAAAAGGCAAAAAAGCGATAAAATAATTCCGACCAATCACATACGAGGTCATATATAGAGAGATAAGGATTTCTCCGTCCACTCACAAGAAAGGTAAAGATTTCCTTCTTACCTGCTTAGGGATCTTACGATCCAGCATGTTTCAGTTTAAATATATTTATAAAATAATATAAATTGATTCTCGATTCTTGTCTATACTGGAGTAATTATCTTTTGACCTGGTATTAGGCTTAAATCAGCCTGGGATACAAAAAGGCTTATTCCTAAAATTTTAAGCCTAAATTTTAGGCCTAACGTAGTTATTGCACAGCATTTTACAGAAAAAGGTCAGTTTGAAATATATTTGACCTGGAATTAGGTCTAAATCGCCCCGATACAAAAAGGATTATCCTATATTTAGACCTAAAGTAGGTATTTCAACACATTTTACAGAGAGAGGTCAGTTTGGTATCTGTAAGGAGTGCGGGTGTTTGTGTTTTCTCGTGATGGATTGTCAATGTACATGAAATAATATAACTTTTGTTGATTATAAGATACGTTATCCAGAGAGGCTTTTAAAAGAACTTGAATATCGTCGTTGAGAAGGAGAGTTCTGGAACAGTGAATTTGATTATTATTTATTTTTTAAATAAGAACTTTAGAACGATTTTAATAAAATACATGTTATGTTTAAGCCAGAGAAGAACTTATTTTGGTATTTTTTATACTTATTCCATGGCTAAAGATGATGTAAAGGAGTAAGTCAATAGAACAAAACGTGGCATAGTTTGGTGTAGAGGGGTGCTAGGGGCTGACTTACACATTTACTGATTTATTCTTTTGTGTTACGAATTTATGATGTTTGATAATTGTGGGTCAGAGAATTGTAGTGAATTGTGTTTTACAACTTGAATAGAAATAAAATTTATAAACAAAAAGTATTAACAGTTAATAATAATTTCTTTGTTTAAAGATAATGATTGATTTATTATAGAAGTTTTAAGAAACTTTGAAATAATTTTAGTTATATTTGAATGAGTAATATAAATTTACGTGTTTAATTAAAACATAAAAATGTTTTAATAAATCTGTGTGTTAGTGTAAGTAAATCTGCGTGTGTAAGTAAATCTGGGTGGGAGTGTAAGTAAATCTGTGTGCGTGTGTGTGTGTGTGTGTGTTGTGTGTGTGTGTGTAAGTGTAATGTAAGTAAATCTGTGTGTGAGTGTAAGTAAATCTGCGTGAGTGTAAGTAAATCTGCGTGTGTAAGTAAATCTGTGTGTGAGTGTAAGTAAATCTGTGTGTGAGTGTGTGTGTGTGTGTGTGTGTGTGTATAAGTGTAAATGTAAGTGTCTATGGCTAAATGTAAGTGTCATAGTGAATGTGTGTATAAGTGTCATAGTGAATGTGTGATAATGTTGAGTGTGTGTATTGTGTTGTGTGTTATGTGGTACCTGCGTGTGTTAGAGTGTAAATGTAAGTGTCTATGGGTAGAATGTAGGTGTATATGTGAATGTGTGTATAAGTGTGTATTAGTGAATGTGTGTATAAGTGCATAGTGAATGTGTGTTCTTAAATAATAATAACAATAGGCATGAAGTAAATAACAATAAAGTATAATAATAAAAATAAAAATAAAAATAATAAAAATAATAAAAATAATAAAAATAATAATAAAAATAAATAAAAATAATAATAAAATAAATAAAAAGTATTAAAACAACAATAAAAAAAAAAAATGTTAATAATATATGAGTTAAAACAGTAAAAACACTATGAGTTAAAGCGGTAAAAGCAGAACGTTTAAAGCAGTAAAGCAGAAAAAGTAAAAGGTGTTTTACATACAAAGTTAAAAGCCCGTAAATGCAGAAAAGTTAAAGCAGTAAAAGCAGTAAAACAAAGCATACTAATCCCCTTAGGTGTTAGTTAACACTGATTAATTGATTTACTGCTTTACTGCTTTAGAGGTATGTAATGTATTGAGTTAAACGCAGTAAAGGCGAGAAAGTTAAAGCAGTAATAGCAGTAAGGTAAGCACGTAAAGCAGTAAACAAAAGCATACTAATCCTATTGTTGCTGTTTAACACCTCTATTGATTTTACTTGCTTTACTGCTTTAAAGGTTGTTAATGTATAGTGATGTTTAAAAGGCCAGTAAAACAGTGATGGTTAAAGCAGTAAGGCAGAAAGTTAAAAGCAGTAAAGCAGTACAACAAAAGCCATACTAAATCCCCCCTAGGTGGTTAGGCAACAGCCGTCTATTCGGATTACTGAAATTTACTGCTTTAAGGTATGTAATGTTAATGTTTTTAATAAAATTTCGTAAGCAATTGTAGTTAAAATAAAATTGTTTTATAGCATCAGACAGCTCTGGTTTTTTTCTCTACAGTACAATTTTAAAAGATTTTTAATAATTAAAAAGGTATACCGTAACATGATAAAGAGACCTGTCTGTAATGAGTTAGCAGTTTTAGTCGCGAAAATGTTTTTAATAAAAATGTTTAAGTTTGTTGTAAAAATGATGACTCAATAGTATATTTGAAAAGAAATTCTTTGAATGTTTAAGTATGAAGATAAAATGAATGAAACTCGTAGTATAGTATAATTTTTCATTCGTGCGGGATATTGCGCCTGCGGCGCACGCGGCGGGGCGGGATCGCGGCGGGTCGCACGCGGCGGTCTCGCAACCTTGCGGGTGCGGGTTCGTGGGACTCCACGCGAGAGATCATGCCTGCGTCCTGGTGAGTCAGCTTATAACTAAGGGTAGACATTAATATTAACTCTGTTCTTTTATGTAGGGTAGAGATGAGCCATGGTAAGTGTAACTGCTTACAAGATGAATCATCAATATAAATGGTATCAGATTACGTCATCAAAGATGAGTCATCAAAGATGAACCTTCAAAGTTGAGGCCATCAATGCTGAGGCATTTATGATGGAGCGATTCAAGTTGAGGCATCATGGCTGAGGTAATTTTATGATTGGAGCAATTCATAAGTTGTATATGGTCTTATCTTAATATTATCGTTTGGAGTGTGGTGGGGTTGGTTGTCTTTGTTTTTGGTTTGTCGATGCATGATGCGAATGTGTTCAATTATCAAGTGTTGGAGTGTAAACGTAAGCTGTATCGTGGTGTGGGTGCGAGTGTAAAGTGTTATATGGTTTATAATGTAAGTGTCTAATGGAGAGTGTAAGCCGCTTATAAGTGTCCATAGTGTGTATAAGGTGTCATCGTGAATGTGTGTATGTGTGTAGGTGTGTGTGCACGTAATATATATATAATATATATATATATATATATAATAATCATATATTATATATATTATATATATATATTATATATATATTATATATATATATAATATATATATATAGTATATAGGCTATAAGTGATATAAAAAGACTAACTCATAGTAGAAAGCATCCTAGCAACTTGTAATTACACATATCGAATTCCTCTTATACCTTCTATACCTAGGGGTAGCGCCCATATTAGGGCTCATTCGGGGCTCAGGGGAGGCTAGATAAAGGCTTGTAAAAACGTGGCAACTCATTGGCACATATGTGGCCACTCACTTGGCAACTATGTGGCGCACTCACTTGCACTCATTGGCACTCACTCTGGCACCATTGGCACTCATTGGCATCGCCTGGCACTCAAACACTGGCACTCTCTAATACTCATCAGAAACACCAATAGACATCACTAGATACTTTCTTACGGTGATGGGAACCATCAAAGCATCAAGTTAGCGTGGGTCAAATTGCCCATGTTATATGGCAAGGTCAAGGCCGAATATCATGGTCAAACAAGGATAAGACATCAAAAAAAAGGCTAAGTCCTAACGGAAGGACAAAAAAATTAACCGTGGGTCAAAATTGGACCATGGTTTACGACCAAAGGGTGCAGTGTGTTTTGTACGTGTGTATAAGTGTAAATGAAAGTGTCTATGGGTAAATGTAAGTGTCATAGCGAATGTGTGTATAAGTTTTCATAGTGAATGGTTGTGTATAAGTGTAAGTGTGGTGTGTGTGTGCTGTGTGTGTGTGTGCTGTGTCTGTGTGTGTGGTGTGTGTGTGTGTGTGTGTGTGTGTGTGTGTGTGTGTGTGTGAGTGTGTGTGGTGTGTGTGTGTGTGTAATGAATAGATCCATCACATGCGTTCAAGTTAGGACCGAAATATGTGACGGGCGGGCCACGAGTGGGCAAAAATTGGCGTGGGCAAAATTTGACCATGGTATCTGGCAAGGTCAAGGCGAAATATCATGGTCAAACAGGGTTAAGACATCAAAACGGGCTAAGCCCATAAAGGGTGCCCAAAATTACCGTGGCAAAAAATGACCATGGTCGAAAAAATTAGGGGGCGTAAATAGGGGGTAATACGTACAACGTTTGGCGCAACCCTTTTGCGCAACCGCTTCTTCGAAGGGTTGGCAAAAAATTAGGGTTGCCAAAAGAATTAGGTTGCCAAGATAAATTAGGGTTGCCAATAAACCACTTAGGGTTGCAGAAAGGATACCGTGGGCCAAATTTGACCCACTGAGAGGACCAAAGGGTTGGTGCGAAAACGGTACGGTAAAAACGGTCAAGGCCGCAAAAAAGGTCAAGGGCAGGTCAAAAAATTTGGGCTTCGAATAAGAATGCGTTGGTGTCTCCTAGGAATTGTTAGGGGTGGGGTAAAAGAGGTACAAAAAGGTCAAGTCAGGTGGGGTAGAGACAGACGGCTTAGGTCCGGAATCCCCTTTCTCTACTAACTTATGATGATATTTATATATATTATAGTATATATATATAGTATATTATAATATATAGTATATATATTATATATATAATATATTATTATATATATATATTATAATATATTATATTTAATATTATATATATATAATATAATGTATATAATTATTGGAGGTCTATCTAAATATATGGGCTATATATAGTATATATAAATATATTATATATAGTATATATATAGTATGATATTTTTAAATGAGGTCACAGGAGATTTTAGTCTCCATCAGCGGGATTCGAACATTGGATACTCCGCGTCGCAGCGTTAAACAATAGCCGGATGCTCTTTAACTCATCTAATGCTCATGCCACGTACGCCAGAAAAAGAACGCTTCAAGCGTAGTTTTAAAGCACCCGGTTTTTCAACCATAATTGCTAAATGAAATTTTGGAAGTTCCGTAGCTGTCTCAGGAACAAGTAAAGGACTTTTCATCGCATGGTTATATGGGCGCAGACGGAGCAAACCTGGTCTTTCCTTTTGCTTGTATTACGTCTTGGACGAAGTGTTAGAAATCTTAAAGTGCTGCTTTGAGAATCAAGAGGTCCTCTTGGAGACCTCTCTGTGGAAACTGAGTTTGAAGCCTAATGGAAGACGATGCCATAGTTATCCGAAATGGCGAAAACCCGTATCCTGAGAGTATTTAACCAGAGGACATTGCATCGGGAACACATGCGAAATTGAAAATGGTTTTCCTAAAAATGCTCTTATGGCTATGGGTAAGGAGTTTTCGGGCCGAAAACAAGATTGTTGGACCAACGTGACAGTGGCGAAAGCCCTTCCTGGGATGTTTGTTAGTATATATATATATATATATATATAATATATTATATAGTATATATATATATATAGATATTATATATATATATTATATACTATTATATATATATATAGTATATATATATAGTATTATATATATATATATATATATTATATATATATATGTTATATTATTATAAATAATATATTATATAATAGTATATTATATATAATATATAAATAATATATATATATTATATATAAATATTATATATATATATATCATCTATATAACTATATATATAATATAGATATATATTATATATATATTATATTATCATATAATAGTATATATATATATTTATATGATATAATATCTGTGTTTACAGGAACTTGGGCGAGATTGTGAGCCATCTCTTTTTTGCACCCCACCAATTCTTTCCCCAGCTCAACCCATTTGAAAAAAAGATTATATGGTAGATATCTACTTGAATAATAATTCTCCAAATTATGTTAATAAAACTTAAAGCTTCGTGGCCCGTTTAAAGGGAGAGTTTGCTTCCTCTTTTACTTCGTAAATGACGATCTGCATCACTATAAGATGCTCGCCAGCCTAACACTATTGAAAGGGGCAAGGCTGAAGTATTTCCCTGCCGAGTTCTGCAAGATGTGAAAACTTTTATAGTTATTGCCGTCATCAAACCCAAGTGGATGCTTTATCTGATTCCAAGAGTTTTCGCTTTTGATAATCTCGATCAATGACAGAAGTGTCCCTTGACACTCTGAACAAGACTGGTTCATCGTGCTATCTTGTTTTTCGCTAACAGATATGTAAATCGTGGTGTCTGTTTCCCTGCAATCTTTTCTTTTGTATTGGCTGATGAAATTTCTGGACTTTAGCAGCATTTTTCATCACATAGGAATCTTAAATAAATTTTAACCCTTTTGTGAAACACGTAGTTTCCAAGACTTTTGGTTTTGGTGTCCTTGGAGTCCAGCAAAAGTTACTAATTGCCAGATGCGTAAGATCGTTTTGCAAGATTTTGAAAACTATTTCTATCTTTTAATTAGTGTTTCTGTCACCTTGAAAGTCCCTTTACTTTTACAGCTGCATTTAGCAACAGCTTTTCTTAGATCGTTGCAACTAGAGGAATCTCCTTCGCCTGGCAAACAAGAATTTTCTGAGATAATAGTCATAGTTTTTACTCTTCAAAACCGATTCTCAAGAAGAGAAACAATACCTAAAAATCGATTATCATACACCTGTCAAGCCTTTCATCTTTGTGGTTGTTCGAAGCATAAGGGAAGACAGCTTCATTTATTCCATCCTTCAGCATGTACTACCAACTGACTATTCCGAACGATCTGAACATATCTTGCGTACAAGAAAGTTGAGGAACATTTAGTCAAAATAATTCATATGATTACTACCGCTTTGGGTTGTAAAATTTTAGCGTTTTCAATTCAAATGCGAATACGTCAACATAAGAATTATGCGGGTGCGGATATCTGCTACACCTTCTAGTCTTTACGGTATATTTTACCGTATAGCTTTTGAATATTAGATTCATTGAGAAGCTGGTATATTTTTTTATTCTACACAAGCGAAGGAAAAAAAAAATAGTTGAAACAAAAAAATGTTTTTTATTATCAACTTGTGTAGCACTTAAGCCTGAGTCAGAAGTTCGAAATTTTGATTTGACCCCCTGCTGGAGTCGGATGTCGGAGTCGGAGTCCGAAAATTTTTTTTGTTTAAGTGGAGTCGGAGTCGGAGTCGGAGTCGAAAATCCAAATTTGAATGAAGAAGTGGGGAGTCGGCGCCGAAGAAATTTTTTTACGAGTCCTAATTTCCCTGTATGTATGTATGTATGTATGTATGGTATGTATGGTATGTATGTATGTATGTTATGTAGTGTATGTATGTATGTAGTATGTATGTATGTAGTATGTATTAGTATTTATTCACTAGGGAATCTTGCTTTAAGAAACTTGGGTAGAAAAAGTATTTTAAAGTTACTTAATTCTGTGTTTACACTGGAATCGTTTACAGATTCAAATATAGAAAACCACAATAACATGCTTAACCACAAATGAAAAACTCTTACAATAAAGTAATCTTGAGAAACTTTCTTTACACTACATTGCTCAATAATTTGTATACAACATATGCACCTTATTTAAAATAAAAAAAAAAAAAAATATTCAGATCCACTGGTGAAATTGAAGATATGTGGAAAATTGGTGCAAATCTATGTATCCCATTTTCTCAACTTTCTCCTCTTTATTAACAGGGCTATTAGATTCAGTTTTGAGATTGAATTTAAGAAACTCTCTAAGGAAAACATTGAATAACAACGTTCATTTACTCCTGCATAATTTATTTCAGAAAAATGAAAATGCTAAAATTCTTTTATAAATTCCTTGGGTAACATGAAAATCTTTCGTGAAAATGCTGCAACACAATTTAAATGTTCAACATGAAAAACACTAATAAAATACTAGGAGGCTAACGTATCAGCTTTTCACTTTCCTTACCTATAGTAAAATTCTTTTCCTATTGATAATTGAATGAAGGGATGAAATGATTAATTAAGGAGAGATGATTGTTTTGATTGTTTACCTATTATGAAACCTTTGCTACGAAGTTAGAAAAGGTTCATTTTCAATTTTGACATCTGCACTTCTCCTTATCCACATAAATATGGCCAGACATTCAGCAATAAGTCTGGTTATTTTGTAAAAGATAAAGTTAGATAATGAGGAAATGTTAACAAAAGAAAATCTAAATTTATTGAATGAATTTATTGGGACAAAAAAATGAGTTAGAAACAAAAAATGATTTTTAACTCTTGCATAATGCGTAATATTTTAACTGCTTTGATATGCACTCGAAACACTCTTGGGTCTTGTTCAATGAGATTTATGTTAATTTGAAAGTTGAAAGCGATTTAATTGATGGTCATTTCAGGTTGCTATTAATTTCAGCTCTTGATAAAATGTAGATAATGAAAATAAATAATTAAAAATAACAATTTAATCAATTAATTAAAAAAGAATTTTAAAGACAAAAATTGTATATAAAGAACCTGAAGTTGGAAGCTTCTTTGAAGCCAACTAGTGCATGATTTTGTAAATATGGCCTTTCTCGAATACTTTAAATGATTTAGAAATCTCAGGCTCAATCTTAATACAACGTCAAAAAAGAGACTTATCTCCTCATTGAATATTGTAAATATTATATCATTTTTATACACAATCATCAACCACTCAAGGAGCAGAGCCCTTTTTTAAGGAGGTGGTCAAAATAATAAATGAATAATGAGAAATATAAAATAAAAATCTTCCCAAGAGACCTTAACGTAACAATCTCTCGCATGAGCGCGGACGGAGAGAACATAAAGAGGGAAGATTAATGCAGCAGGAATGTAGGGAGTTCCTACAAAAGAGGGGAAAGAGGAAAGAGAATAATTTTTTATGCTTGGGACAAAATTCCTACTACAACTGAAAACATCGGTTTGCGAACCGATGGGTGTCAGACGTGATGGTGGTATGCGAGTGGTCAATTCTCTCGAGCATCTGCAGTTGTAGTACCTATAATAAAGAGAATAGTTTCGTCAATGTTCACGTCGCAAGGGGTAGACTGTCATAAAGGTTAAAAGTAGGGACAGTTTATACTTTTATATAGGCCCAGAATGTGGAGAACAGTAACACTCCATACACAAGGGGCGAATACGACCTTAATATACACTGGAAGTTACTGGCTCGGAAGAAAAAAAATCTCAACAGAAATTCCCAGCTTCTTAAGGCCCGCTTTAGCAACCGTTGTGATGCGAGGTGTTCCAAGAAAATTTTGTTTGCTTAATGTTCAGATCAAGAATGTTTACGTTGTTCACAGGAGATGGAGAGAGATGAGAGAGAGAAGAGGCAGAGAGAGGAGCGAGAGAGAGAGAGAGATGAGAGCGAGAGAGAGAGAGGGAATGAGAGAGAGAGAGAGAGGAGATAGAGAGAGAGAGAGAGATAGAGAGAGGAAATGGTGGAGGTTGAAGTTTTTAAGCGAGAGTAAATTTCGCGATAGTTGTGTGTGACCGCCCCACCCCGGGTGGGGGGGGGGAATTTAGAAAGAAATAAAAACCCCACCGGGACCCCCATAGATCGACAAGAATAGAATTGGAAAGCTTAAGTCGAGTAGCAACTCTAATGCAGAACAGGTTGCAGATTTAAAATGAATGGAGAGAAGTTGGAGAGAGAGTTTAGTCATCGCACAAGAATGAACAGAGTTAGAAGTGCAATTAGGAAGATCGTTAATGAAAAGTGCGAATTAAAGTTGGAGATAGAACAGAACCTTGAGGGACACCACAAATTATACAGGAAAGAAAAAGAGTTCGACTCTATCAACAAGCGTCGACAGAAATTTCTTTCTTCTTTGAACTATGATTGTTTTACATTGCATATGAGAATATAGATTTTCAATGATCTGTGATAGCTAGGCTATTAAGAGTTTCTCTAACCTGTAATGATAATGTATATATTATATATATATTATATATATATATATATATATACTTATATATATATATATATATTTATGTATATAATATATATATTATTATATATATATCTATATATATATATATAGTATATATAATATATGATATATATATATCTTATATAATATTTTAACTTTCATTTATAGTTAATATATATATATATAATTATATATATATATATTATATTATTTATAATTATAGTATATATATATAATATATATATATAATGATATCTTGTTTATATGATATATAATATTATATATGTATATGAGTATATATATATATATATATATATATATATATATATATTCTATGAGAGGTAAAGGCTGAAAGTCCTCACAAATACACCAAAGTGAGGGAGAGAATGAAAATCTCAAAAAATTTAAACGTCAACTACTTCAGATATACATCACTTGAAATGTGTAAGACAAAAAAGCGAAGAAAGTAGGAGCAGGAAGAGTTTTCCGGACTTTACCAGTGGAGTATATGAAAGGAATGAGCATAGCAGCTACGTCTGGGGTCGGAGAGCTAAAAAGAGAAGAGACGAAACTTTATGAAAAGACGTGTAACACCACCTCTGCTCAAAGAAGAAATTACGTAACTGAAGAGTTCGAAAGAATAATGCCAGTTGTAATAGTGATGTTTTAATGAGACTGAATGAACAGATTTGCCGACAGAAATCGGGATTGGAAGGAGATGTCAGCGAATCGAGTGATGTTGATAGAGGACGAAAGAACCTCTAGACTTCACACTTTCAGAAAGTTGTTTAAGTTGAATCGCCTTTCAAGTATGAAGTTCCATCCTTGCAAGGTGAACGATATCTTTGAAGGAAAGCTATTTGTTATTGTGAAGAAGACTCAATAAAAGTTTGTTATCCCGTGTTTTTAGTGAGAATAATCCTGAAGCACACAACTCGGTCTAAAAAGGAGCAACAAGAATGTTAATGATAGACCAAAGGTTTTTATATGTGTGTTTTTAAAAGATGCTATTGGTGTGGAAGATTATGTTCCGAAGAAGAAAGATGAAGGACCTTAGTTTTTTGAGTCATGAAAAAACTTGTTTTCTCTTTCAGAGGTCAGTTTATTTGTTGTGACTAGGACCACCAAATCAAAAATAAAAGTAATATGAAAGGTGGAGTCGATCGTTACAGAGCTATAAGGTTTCTCAATATATAATATATAGTATATATATTATATATATTATATATATGTATAATATATCTGGCAGTTACTATTGTAGCTATATAATATTATATATATATATATATAGTATATAAGTAGAGTAGTATATGTATATATATATATATAATATATATAAATTTGATATATATATATAATATATATTAGAAGGATGGAACATGATAGTTTCGTTGGTCTCGTCAGAAATTCTACGTTAACGCTAATTCATAAATATAAATCTGCCCAATATATTTCACATGTTTTCCCGCTCAAGATTTTTACACCGAAAGGTAAAAGTAGGTTCACAAGCATAAACTCTCTCTCTCTCTCTCTCTCTCTCTCTGCTCTCCTCTCTGTCTATCTCTCTCTATCTCTCTCTCTCTCTCTCTCTCTCTCTGTCTCTCGCTAGAGAAGAGACCCTCAATGAACTATTGTCGGAGCGAC
>JABUQX010007715.1:0-30026 GCA_015478945.1 Trachelipus rathkii | reverse complement strand
TTTCACGATTCTAGGAAAGGCATTTTTTTTAAAAAAAAAAAAAAAAAAAAAAAAGGCCAGTTTGCATTGCACACATAGAAATACATCTTTTTAGTTTATACATTCTTTTGAACCGAAACTTTGAACATTTTTGTATTTTGAACTGTTTTGATGTGAAGATAAAAAGTTTCGCTGTCAACAATATCTCTTTATATAGCATCTAAATACTTTTTAAACAAAACTCTGGTCTAAACTTCTTCAATTTATTAAAAAAATAATTAATACCTTTAATCTGCACCAAAAAACTTCCAAAATCACTTTCGTTCCTTCTCACCCTATAAAAAAAACACCTCAAAAAGTATAAATCCCTAAAATGAAAAAGATTATATAAAACAGATATAGACATAATCATACAAGTATAAAAACACATCAATATAACCAATTCACCTTCAATTCGGAAATAAAGAAAGATGAGCTTGAACAACTCTAATACAGAATAGGCAAGTAGTAGCGGTTAATTAGTTGTGAACTAAAAATAGAAAGAACAGGATCTTAGAGAAAGTTGAATATGGAATATTTGAACTCACCCGATCCCTTTTCATTCAACTTATATCCTAAATATTCTTATTCCACAATTATACAAGTAAGGAAAAAAAGAATATCAAAAATATTGTAACTGTTCATGGATCACTCTTCGATTGTTTGATTTAAAAAATTTCTCTGACTTTTCGGATATCTTAAAAACGTTTCCCTGGACCTTCCCTGACTTATTTTTCCCCTGACTTTCCCAGAAGAAGAAGGTGAACCATATATATATATAAATATATATATATAATATTATAATATATATATATATATATAATATTATATATATATAATATATATTATATATATATAATATATATAGTATATATTATATATAATATATATTATATATATATATATTATATAATATAATATATATATTATATATAATATATTATATATATGATATATTAATATTATATATAGTAATTTTACCGATACCAGAAAAGAGGCCCGATACCGATACGATACTCTGATTTTTTAGGGCGTACCGATACGATTCTTTTATTAAATATAATAATACATAATAAGATAGAACATTTGCATACTGCTAGGCAACTAAGATTGCATTCGCTGTACAAACAATACTTAGTCATTTATATTTCATTTTTGGTTAGGCCAAGTATAAATTATTTTTATAAATTAAATATCTTAAAAAATAATAAAATATCGGATATAATATTAAAACTTTTATGTTGTGTTTTATTTAAAAAAATATTCATACGCTAATTCAAGTATAAGTAATTAAAAAAGCTTAGCTACTAGCTTTTATGTTTTAACATGATTACAATTTACAAGAGATTCTTTAGCTATCTACAATATAAATAATAAAAACAATGAAAGAAGAGACCTCAATTAATCAGCCCAAAAGTTAACAAAATAAAAAACGCTATTTACTCAAACATGGACATAATAAAATACTCTTTAAGATAGTATCATCGACAACTCGAATTCAAATTCACAAATTGTTTGAGCAAAAACATTGCTTGCTAGTATCTTGGCGAGAGACTGTTTCCTTTTTGGGTTGTTTACATTCTACCTACACTAAAAATACGCTCTCTCTCTAGACTGTATTGAGGAGGTGCTGATTTATTTGCCTGCAAGCCACTGATTAATAATGAAAAACCTTTGGCCCACATTTCATTTGTTTCCACCGTGAAAGATTTCCTTCATGTAGGCAATCTCATGTTTTCGTAGTTAGAACCTCATCTCCTCTTTCACAGACTGCAAATTTAAATTATTTTTGCTCCGTGATGACTGTCTCTTCAGTTTTTACGATGATGTTCCGTTTAATTCCTTTGAAGGTGAATGACATGTCAATGCAATTTCGGCCTGAATGAGATGTCAATGCAATATCCAAATCCTCATCTTCAGTAGGTTATTTGCTGAAAAGCCCTCGTCACTATCCGTGCTGTTGCCAAGGGTTGCAATAAGGCGGCTTCCTTCTCTGTCTCTTTTTTTTTTTTTTTTTTTTCTGTCAAGCCGAGCAAGTCCTCGGTTTATGCTATTTTAATGCTTCTAGGAAGTGACGTTCACCCCGGAGTGCCATTCTGTGGTTTTCAGTAGCTTAAGGAATCCTCTTTAGAATTGTTTATTATTTATTTTTTTATACAGTTGTCACCGGTCACGGGCAGAACCCTATTCCAGGAGTGGGGGTGTTGAACGCTTCAAAAATCCTCTCTAACGCAAATTACGCAGATATGAGCACAGACGCAGGCGTAAAGAGATGAGGATTAAATACAGTTAGGAACAGATGATGGAAGAAATTCCACAGAGCGAAGTGGCGAAAGAAAAAGCACGCAGGCGAACCCCAAGTTCTTGATTACTAACATTCAACACCAAAACTCATGTGCCGACACAGCACCCTTTTGTGCTACGAGGGCGTCGGTAAAGGTGGTGGTGGTACGTGAGTGATAAGTTCCTCGAGCACTGCCTCTACAATACCTATAGAAAAGGTAAAGCTCCAACATCGCGCCGCAAATTAAGGGTTCTCAAGGGTGAACTAGAAAGTCAGGACGTTTCTATAAGTCCTTTGGCCTCTGACTCGACCCTATTCCAAAAGCCGGGTGAATGAAACCAGAGTCCCCGCCCCCACAGATATGAGAGCAGTTACTCCATACATGGGCGGATGTGGGCCCTTGTATAGCTTAAGTAACTGAGAAGAGGAAAAAAAGTATCGTTTTTTTAAAACATTTCTTTTTGATTTTAGTTAATGCCAAAGGATGTTTATATTGTAACAGGAGAGACGGAGAACAGTCGATAAAAAACGAGAAATTCATCGGAAGAGAGAGATTTGTAGAAAGTTGGGTTTTTAAAATAAATTTCACAAGCTTGAGACGACCCCAACCCTGAATTCTATCCAGATCAGCGAGAATAGCGAATCGGAAAGATTATCTAAGAACGAGAGGCCAATTCTAGAAGTAAAAAGACGGGAAGCAGAATTGATTATGAGTTGAAGAATGAGGGTCAAGTCATCGACATATAGTGGATAGAGTTGTATGTGCAGGTGAGAAGATCTTAATGAAAAAGCAGGAATAAAAGTAGGAGATAAAACAGACCCCTGCACACCACCACTATTGACAGAAAAAGAAGAAGTCGCCACAACAACAGCCAAATTGAACGAATGAAAGGGAAAGTAGAATATAATTAATTTTAAGGAAAATAAAGCAGTGTAGTTTGGATTGTTAGTGACGCATTTTAATAACGGTCATTGCTTTGGATTTGTCAGGAAACCACACAAGTACGTCTCCTTTAGTTCCTTAAGGGCGACCAATAAGATTCTGTAAATAGGAAGTTATGCCAGTTAGATCTCGAGCACCCCAAAACCGTACTGGTAATACAGAAAGAAGGGAAAGAGATTCCAGGATGATTAGAAGTGTGAGAGTTTGAGAAAGGGTTCAAAGAATTGAAGAAAAGAAATTACAAGTGGAGAAAGACGCCAGAGATTTATTTTATTCAGGGGTGAAACTGAAATTTTGAATTTGAATTCCCTGACTTGCCTGACCAAATTATCGGAAATTTTCCCTGACCCAGCGACCTTAGTTCGTTATTTTTTTGCGTATAAAATATCTATTAAGAATCATTATTACAGCCTATTTACTCAGTTCATACATATAAATTTATTGAAATTTACGAAAGGTAGAAACTTTTTTAAAAGAAAATGAATTTTTTAAAAAAAAAATTTTTTTAATTTTTTTTTAGTAATCGCCTATACCCTTCTTCATCATAGCCTTCCAACGCACTCCTTTTTATTTTTCAAAGGTAAGTTGAATTTATATACCAAAAAGAAATAAAATTTAAGCTTACATTAATAGCCCATATGAAAAAACGTCTCCACTGTGATCACAAAATTATCCTTTTAAATGGGGAGATTAGGTGTAACTTTTTTTTCTTCTCAAGCTTCTGATTTTTTGATTTTATAGCGTCTTTTTCTGGTCAAGCTTTCAGTTTAGTTTTTTTTAACATCTTTCCTCTGCTCTTCAAGTTTATAGATCTGTAGGATAATTTTTCTCTTTTAAACCTTTTTTTATTCTCTTTCTTTTGGTCTCGTTTTGACTCTTAGAGATGTTCTTCATATCTCCATATGCAGCTCTTACATTGTCAACATTTTTTGTGTGAAAGAACTTTATGAATACTTTTTATGATCTTATTAGCATTCATGTGCACTGTTCTTTGAGAAATCAGGCTATGTTCTTTCAGATTTTCCAATAAAATTGCTTTATTTAATTGAAACCCTCCTTCCACTGGCGCATGCCATTTGCGGAAAAAATATCAGTCACTAATTTAATTAATTTGCCACAATTTCGCCATAACATTGATTTCCCAGGTACTCTTATAGCAGAAGGAAACTTTGTGAAGTTGATTTAGTGTGGCCCCATCGGAGGGTTGCAAGTATCGGTGCTTCACACCTGAAATTTTTGGAATTTGAATTCCGCTGACTTTCCTCTGACCAAACCCACAAATCAAAATTTTCCCTGGGCAGCGTTTCGTTATTTTTGGCGTATAATATGTAAAAATAATTCTATTAATCCATTACAAATCGAATTTTAACAGTTCATACATTTAATTATTTGAAAATTATTTTAGAAATTGTTCATCATCATGGTTATGAAATTTAAAATTTTTTTTTTTTTTTAGGTTAACTTTAGAGTTGCAAAGCCGTCCAACGCACTCCCTTTTTTATTTTTTCCAAAAAGTAAACAGTTTTATTGTATACCCAAAAAAGAAAATAAATTATTAAAGCTTACATTAAGTAGCCTAGGTAAATAACGTCCACTGTGATCACAAAAGTTCTAATGGGGAGGAATTAGGTTAACTTTTTCTTCTTAAGCATCTGAATTTTTTTTTATTTTTATAGCATTTCTGTCAAAGCTTTCAGTTCTAACATCTTTCTCTGCTCTTCAGTTTCCTACTTCTGATATTAATTTCTTTTCAACCTTTTTATTCCTTCTTTTTGGTTCTGTTTTGACTCTTTGAGATGTTATTCATATCTTATCTCCTATGGGGCAGCTCTTACATTTGTCAACATTTTTTTTGTGTGAAAAGGAACTATTTGGATACTTATCATTGAGATCTTTATTAGCAATTGATTTGCACTGTTCTTTAGAAATCAGACTCATGTTCTTTCAGATTTCCCATTGTTAAAATTGCTTTTTGTTATTTAATTGAAAACCCTCCTCCACTGTGCATTCCATTGCGAGAATATATCAGTCCTAATTTTAATAATTTGCCACAATTCCGCATTAACATTGATTCCCAGGTACTTATAGAAGAAAAAAAACTCAATCAAGTCTCTTAGAAAAACAATCACAATCAAAAAATATTTTGAATTTTAATTCAGGGTAAGAATGAGCTTCACTTGCAAGTAGAGTGTTGTATGTTGCTTTTTGCTCTAGAAAATAGGAGCAAGTCCATGGTAATCATATATTTACATGTTCATTCGGCCCCATTTTAAAAATTTGAAGCTACCCGCACTATCTGGAAACATTATTTAAATGATTCCCCTATATCTGCACACGAGTTTAAAGACTTTTATCATCCACCACCTTTAATCCCATGGTAGTTTTTCAGATCTTGTAACATCATCTTTAATGCAAAAGATGAAACTGATTGATAAACTAGTTTTGCCTTGTTATAATATAATGTTATTAATATAATAATCAAGGTCATTTACAATTGGTTGAGTATGATTAGAAGTTGATGGAATGGCATAATTTTTAGTGCACACACATTAGAACAACACTTAACGAAAAAGTTTTTCAATGATGCGTAGTGTCATCCTATTTTAACAATATTGTTTCAATTTCAGTTAATGTTAATGTAATCCGGATTACAGACCTACCAAATAACTTATAGAATCAAAGTTTTTTTTACAATTTTAAGTATCTTGGAACTCATCAGGTCCTTTACCCCAACCACCTGATAAACTGTGTGTTCAGTTTGACGTCCAACCATGGTCGTTAAAGTTAGTTTTTTTGTTTTGAAGTCATTTTATAAATAACTAATAAAACTGCCCAAAAATCCAAAATCACTTCAGTCAAACCTCAAAAAAAAAAAAAAACACACTCAAAAAAAAAAAATTTAGGTAACAAAAAAAGATATTAAAGTTTTAATTTTAAGTCATAACGTCATACAGTCTTAAAACATAAATTTATACCAATCAACCTTCAATTGAAAGGCATGAACGTTGGAACAACCTCTACGAACCGAATAGGAAGAATAGTATTAGTTAACAAACTAAAAAATGAAAAAAAAACAGGATAGGAAGTTAGATTATGGAATGTCATTCCTCGCCAATCCTTTTCATTCACTTATCAAGAATAGTAGGTAATACAATTATACAGTAAGGGAAAAAAAATATCATCAAAATAAAAATTTGGTCCATAGATCATGCTTCATATGTTTTGAAAAATTTTTAAATTAAAATTTCCTGACTTTTGAAATTTTCCCACGACTTTCATGGCATATCTTAAAATGCGTTCCCTGACTTTCCTTGACCAATTTTTTTTTCCTTTGAAAAAAAAAAAAACCTTTTCTGATTCCAGAAAGTGTGAACCCTGTAGAAGGGTCAAGGCAAAACCATCATTTTTTTCCGGAATACGGTTGGACATTAAAAAAAACCCATATGGATGCGGCGCTTCCGAGACACTGAGGGAAAGTCGCTGGGAGTATGAAGCATAGGAGATATAGTTTTGAACGAGGGGTGGGGTCAGCCGGAAGCACACGTTTCCGTTCAAGGACTGGCGGAGGAGAGATGGCCATCGGGCCACGGCCGGCGGCTTCGCTGAACGCTTTCATAGATGTTCAGGAGCCCTCATGCACGCCGATTCAACATGAAATTGACAGGTAAGAGGCAATAGGGGACACGGCTGGAGGGATGAGAAGGGAGGAGAAGAGGAATGACCAGAATCGGTCAGGGATTGAATTGGAGAAAGATAGGAGGCCAAAGAGGATGATGGCCTTTTCAGTTGGAAGAAATATTAACAACAGAATCATCAGAGCGAATAAAGGAGGAAAGATGATTTAGAGAAGTTGTTAAAGATGTTTTTGGCAAGGGGCCAGAGAGATTTGTCAAGTAGGAGAACCAAGGAGTCAGCGCATTTTGTTTAATGCTAAGAGGAGAAAGTGATTTGACTCAGAAGTTTTTAAGAAGATGTTGTTGGCGAGAAGGCGCAGAGAGAGTTTGTCTAGTGGGAGGAGAAACCAAGGAGCGTCAGGGGCCGCATTTCCGGTTTAATGAAGGGTGCCCTTTTGCTCGTGTCGAAGTTATCCTGCAAACTATCTAGCTGAATGAATTGGCAAAGGATAGGAGAACGGAGAATTTTTCCACACCGTAAGCGCATTGTCTGCTAGCCTTGAAATGCCAGGAAATGGAACGAAGTACGATCGAAACATGGGGATTGAGGAGGAAAAAAGAATTTAGTCGCCAAGAGGATGACCTGTGAATCCAATTAACCAATGTACAGTTCCACTTTATCGGCAGAATCTGAAGCGTTTTAAGAGGTCAAAGCAGTCACGTCAATTATAGTTAGGCGTAGAAGCAAGCGCAATGCCCGAAAATCGGCGCGATCAAAGGCCAGAAAAACCGCATAGGGCAGATGATAGATGGTTTGAGAGAATAGTTTAAATTAGTGAGTATAAGGTGTGTGGGTCGGTCAGAAGTGTTACGCGCATAGAGGCGAAGGTGTGTTTGATTTGTATAGTGAGAGGGATTACTAGTTGTTGGAGAGCGAGGGTAGTGAGAGAGCGAGGTAGGTGGCGAAGTGTGCCTCGGAGAGAATCCGGTTTGGGACGTCCGAGAATGTGTGTATTGTTATTTAACAGTTGCGTCCAGATCGGTTGAGAATACTGAATGATCGCTTCCCGGTCGCGAGAGCTGTGCGAGTACGAAGGGAACCACATCGAGTGTGTGTGGGGGTGGTGGGGAGTAGTGTGAAATCCGGCGCGCCGTAAATAGAGACTCAGTATTTGATGAGAAGATATAATTATGACCAGTTGTGAGAAGTAAGGTAAGGAATCAAAAAAAGGCATAGAAAGATATCGGTCTGTAGGGAGAAAGCGAGTTAGCAGAAGCATTAAGATATTGTAGTGGAGGGAAGGAGGAAAGAAGAAAGTTTTTAAGCCACAGAACATCGAAGTTAAGGAGATTTCGAGGATTCCTCGAGACGGGCGTGGTTATGGGGAATGTTTATATTACTAGGCAAATACCAAACCTTCAAACGGAAAAATTATTAGAAATGAGAAGGTGTATGTTGGATTATATTTAACGAGGTTGAAGTAATGTTCTTAGCCATCTGGGGGTGCTCAAGATAAAGAGCTTAAATAGTTAGAGTGGGGTGTAGGAGGAGGGTAGTATTCCATGAACAGAGTTAAGTGCAGAAGCCATTTATTGTTGGGTAAGAGTCCAAAAGAAAGCCAGCCGTTGCAAATCTGTGGCTATCATAACGACACGCACACGCAAAAAAAAAAAAAAAAACAGACGAAACAAAATAGACAAAAACCATAAGGAGAAATGAGGAAAAATTTATTCGTACGCTAAACCCTAAATTTTAAAACGATTTAAAACCCGTAGTTGTACAGAAATATCGGCTAAAATATGGAATAATCCAGAAAGTTTTTTAAAACACTCACGCATTACACCTCTCACGAAATTGCCCGTACATAAAAAAAAAGAATTTACATGCATCAACTAAAAACGTAGATAAATCTGTATAAAATTATAATACATGACTGTCCCGAAATAGGCGTAAATCTTTTTACGACAAGAAACCAAGTTGGAGGAGAAACGCTTTGAAAATCTAAGTTAAGAAAGGAAATCGAGGCAAGGAAAAAAAAACATAACTTGGTACTAGCATCTATATCGAATTAGAGTGTGTATGTGAGTTGAAATTCTAAAAGTTCTCATAATTGTTTTCACCCAAAAGAAAGAAGTATCGCTAAGTATCGACCCATTTGAGAGCGCGAGAGCCGAGTGCGATGCAGAGAAATGGCGATACTAACTACGATTTTACTATCGGCGTACATCCCTGATTATATATATAGATATTATATAGATATAGATAGTGAGTAGGGATATATGTATATAATTTAATATATATTATATATAGGGTTGGGATTATAATGATTAATATAATATTATATGATATATATATTGTATAATATATATATTATTATATATTATAGTATATATATAGAGAGAGGAGGAGAGAAGAGGAGAATAGAGGATAGAGAGAGGAAGGTGAGAGATAGAGATTAGAGAGATAGAGATAGAGATAGAGAGGAGAGATAGAGAGAGAGAGAGAGGAGACAAGAGAGGGAGAGAGAGAGAGAGAGAGAGAGAGAGAGAGAGAGGGAGAGAGAAGAGAGAGGAGAGAGAAAGGAAGAGGAGAGAGAGAAGAGAGGAGATGAGAGAGAAGAAGAGAGAGGAGAGAGAGAGAGAGAGAGAGGAGGAGAGAGAGAGAGAGAGACGGAGATGAGAGAATAGATAGATACACGCATAACGTAAGAAGCGGTTGAAGAGTACGCTGCCCATATGTAATGGTGCGCCTGTTCTCTTTTCATATTCTAGTACACGACCATCCCAGGAACGATTTACTGGGACCACGATTTATTCACCGATATCATATACAGGCGTACTTAGAAGGTAGCACGACGCCCTCGTGTGCTAGATAGACATGCTAGGACGATCCCGTACTACTCGATATGCCCTATGTATGTGGTGGAGAAAGAATTGCGACGATGGCGTGAGTGTGCGCTGCGGTGTTGAGAAGCGGACGAGAGGACGGTGATAGTTTGGGTGGACTGCCCGACTTACCAGCGTGGTATCTATTGCCGAGAAGTGCGTAATGCGTGGCGCTCGGAGTAAGTGTGATGCGCCGTAAGCCGGACCTTTTGATTTGTGGCGAATTGGATGAATGATGGGGTCATGAAGTGTCAGAGGTAAATGTGTCAGGGAGCAAGGAGAAAGGTTGATGGAGTATTTGGAAAGGGGCAAAATTTGATTGACTCGCTGTGCTGAAACAAAGATGAAAGGAAACGGCGAAAATGAGTGGTTGTTTGTGGTGTGAAATTGTGTGTGCTGGTGTGGGAAGGATGAGAGGGAGAGAAGGGTTGCAATTTTGATGAGTGGGTACGAAGTCATGGTAGACTTTGAGTGTGTGAGTCTAGAATTTCTAATGGTTAATTTAGTGTTGAAAGATCAAATATGTTGTCTTTTACGTATGGTCATCTGAGGGAAACGTTGGAGAGTACGACTTTATGGGATAATCTGAATGATGTTTTGGATGATGCTTTCGTGACTAATGAAAGTGTTGGAGGGAACCTGGCATGTTGGATAGGTGATCAAAAAAAGGATTGGTATAACAGGTGGTTTGGATGTCGGCGAGAAAGAGTAATGGTTAGAGTGAATTGATTATGAGAGGAGGGAGATGTGTGTAATAATACTTTCTTTAAACACAAAGAGTATTCATAAGTAATACTAGAGTTGTGTAAGTAGAGATGGTATTAGAAGTGAAAAGTATGATTGTTTTGTGGTTGGTGAAGAAGGAGTTGAGTATGTGTTGGATGTTAAATCAGTGAGGGTTTAGGATGGGATTAGCGGATCATTATGTTGCTTCTATGTAAAATTAGTTAGTGGTGCTTGGATGGAGGGAAGGTGATACGGACGGAAGTGGGTAAAATTAAGAGTGATAAGTTAAGCGAAACAGGTAATAAGGATAAAGTATGTAAGAGCGCTCGCAAAGTAAAATCAGTTCAGAATGGAGCAAGTTGACAACTGAACAATATGGAGCAAATCAAGGAAGCAATTATTAGCAGTGCAAAAGAAGATGTGGGATGTGCCTAAAGTAGGAAGTAAGAATGTTAACAGTGAGTTGTGGAATGAAGAGGTGATGGCAAGTTGTTAAAGGTAAAAAAGTAAGCGTGGTTGATGACTAAAGCAAATGATGAAATGATCAAAAGAAAAGATGCTTGGAATATATTAGGAGGAAAAGAAATACTTAAAGGTGCATTCGAGAGAGAAAAGAAGAGGTAAATGAAACAGTTTGGAAGGAGGATTGAAGGAGGATAAAAGAATTAGGAAGCTCTTCTGAAGAAAGCGCGAAGGTTAAGAATTAGAATAAGGGAAACCTGGGAAGCAATAATGAATAGGGATGTGTGTTTGTAAACTGACGAAATGGGATGTGAGTAGAGTAGGGAAAGAAACAACTGCGAAAATCTGCATAATATTGCATAATGAAGAGGTGATAGTGAATGTGTGTGGTGATGGTTGCAAGAAGAATAGGTATTTTGGGAAGAGGTCATTAGAAGGAGGAAGTAATGGTAAAGTGAGAAAGTTGAAGATCAAATCTGCAGCTATAGATGAAATTACTTGGTGAATGATCAAGAACGGGAGGCGAGATGTGATTTGATTGGATCTGAGGTGGTTTAATAAAGCGTTATGAAGATAGTTCCAAGCGTATTTGGAGAGGCAGTAAAGTCCATTATAATAAGTATAAGGAGATAAGGGAATGTAGATTATAGGGGAATTAGTTTATTGAGTTTTTAGGGGAAGAATATGCTGGTTTCTTGGTCGAAAGAGTGCGTCAGGTGACTGAGGACTAATGGTGAAGAACAAGGTGCGTTTAGTGGTGTAGAGGATGTGTGATCAAGTCATTACCATTGAAACAAAGAGTGAGAAAATGAGGAGAAGAAGAAAATAAATTGATTTAGATTTTATGGATTTGCAACAGGGCATATGATAGGGTTAATAGGGAATCTCTAATCTCAGGTGTTAGGGTAGGCTTTCTGATTGAATCGAAAGTATGTACGACGATAGTGAGGCGTGTGTAAGAATATATGGTGTAAAAGTGATTGGTTTAGAGTGAGGCAGGGGTGTTGGGAGGTTGGTTATTGTCTCCCTTGGTTATTCAATTTATATATGGATCGGGTTATGAAAGGAATGGAGGTAGTAGTGGCAGAGGAAATGGTGTGAATGATGTGAGAATGGAGATGAGTGAGGGTGCCTCTTCATTATATGCGGATGATTGGTTGGTTTGTGGCGAATCTGAAGAGAGTTGAGAGATTGGTAGGAGAATTGGCAGGGGTAAAAGGAAGGTTTTGGAAGTAAAAAGTAGATAGAGTTAGTTAATGGCTTGTGAGTGAGGACAGTTCGTGTGAAGTTATTGCTAGATGGTGAGCAACTGGAACAGCTGTTTAAATATTTTAGGGTTATTTGTGTTTGGATGAAGAAGGTACGGATGATGCAGACGTGTGTAGTAGGGAAAGTCGGAATGCAGAAGGTTGCTGGTGCAATTAGTGTGTGAATGTTAAGGACTAAGTCTTGAGTGCGCTAGGGTTTACATGAGGGTATGTTGTATTACATGTGTTATTGTACAGTAGTGAGATGAAGGGGCATTGCTAGGTGTGAGAAGAATTGATAAAATGAGGAATAAAGTCATTAGAGGAGTGTGTGGTGTGAATTAAAGGGTGGTGTAAATGAGAGATAAATGAAAGTATGTTGAGATTGGTTTGGTCATGTGGAAGGGATGAATGATAGTCGGTTGGTTAAGCGGATGTATAGTGGAGAGTGTGTTGGGAATCGACCGGGTGGGAGACCGAAGAAAAAGTGGATTGAGTCAGTAAAGGATGTCGTGGAGGAGAGAAATGTGCGTTTGGAAGTAGGCGAGAATAAGGATGCATATAGGAGTGAAATGGGGGTTTTGAGGGGGTATGGTTGTGGCCCACCTGGGTCAAGGGATGAACCCTTACATTGACGACTTACCATAGTGAGGGTCCGTCGCGGTCCCGTGAAGCTCTAGGGTGGATTTTCTGTCTGTGACGAGTTCTCACTAATTAATGGTACAGAGGGGGCGGTAAGGCTGGGCTTTCTTTTCGACTTTTGTCATATTCTTCTACTGCTTTTCTTTTCCGATGAATGACACGCACCTTACCCCCCAGTCTTGGGGAAAAATAAGGTAGATGATTATGATGATATATTAAATAAGCATATATAGTGGAAAGAAAAAGGGGAAAAAGAAATATATTTTTTTTTTTTTAAATAAGAGTTTAAAAGAAACTCAAAGTAATTTAAGAATTTAAATCAAATTTAATGGAATATATTTTTAACATTTATTGTAGAAAATTTAAAAAAAAATGGTTAAAAAATATATTATTACCTCTGGTTTGACTTTAATCCATCCCGCACGCCGTGATGCAGGTTGATACACAGATGAAGGATCTTTAAGAATAAGACCCTCTTCTCGATTGTCAATAGCAGCATTTAATGCAACAAGAACCTCTTCTCTGAAACAAGAATATTTTAATTATATAATAAATCAAAACCAATATAATACAGTTCGTCAACCACGAATGGTTAAGGGTTATGCTGTTATTTAATTACGACCTCTGTCGTTTGATGAATAATGCAATCATTTTTCATTCATAAACTTTGTTAATAAAATAAAAAGCAGAGGAGTAACATTGCTGCAATATCTCTTTTTGAGAAGTAAGTTTAACGTGATCAGGCCAAATAATTTCATAAATAAAACTCAAATACTTATACCATCCCACAAGAGATGATATTAAATATAGTATGGAAATGAAAATTAATTACTAAAAGTTACAGCAATCAAAAGACTACTACATAATATCGGCTCAGTATAAAAGTAAAGATACTTTTTAAAAAAACAAAATAAGAAATTTATTACTTAGAAGTAACTTCCGAGTGCGAAGTGATAATAACTCTCCCCTCCTGAGGATAAATAACTTTCTGTAACTCCTCTAATCTTTGAGTGAGTGGAAGATTTGTTAAAACTTTTCCATTTAAGTATAAAATGTCGAAGGCGCAAAAACAAACTTGCCAATCTCCAGATTCTTTTAAGTTTTTCACATCTATTTGTTCAGCTGTATATAAAATACATGAAATTTTGTTCCATTATTATTATTATTATTATTATTATTATTATTATTATTATTATTATTATTATTATTATTATTATTATTATTATTATTTATCGTCTGCCTCCTCTCAGCTCCCCACAGATTGGGGATGAAGTGCGCAAACATGCACCGGAAGCAGGATAGTTAAGTAGAAGAATATGACCTAGGTCAACCAAGAAGGCCCCCTACACCATTCCGTCATAAAATTAAGTGCGGACCTATCACAACCAAAATCAAACCTAGTGGTGTATCGTCGGTGTTGGGGTTCATTTTCTGGACCAGGCCCACAACCATGCCCACAACCATAACCCCTCACAAAACCCCGCCAATCAGTTCTATTACGTACCATTCTACTTGCTTGAACCAAATTCACATTAATTTTCTTCAGAACCTCCATTACTGACTCATTCCACCTTTTCTTCAGTCTCCCAGCCTGTAGCTTGCCAACATACTCACAAGCTTAACCAATCGACTACCATCTATCCTTTCCAAATGACCAAACCATTTTAATACACTCCCATTTACTCCCTTCATCACACCACACAACACCCTAATATATTCATTCTTCATTTTATCAATTCTTCTCGCACCTAACATGCCCCTAAGATTATCCACCCGAGCAGACTGCACCATAGATCTATACCTCTTATTCCATAGTTTCCTTACCATACATTAACATAAATAACAATATACCCTCTTGCAGAACCCTAGCACACTCAAGGCTTAGTTCCATTGCGTTCACCAAAGATTTAAGTACACTAGCCACGTTCTTACCACTCACAACTTTTCTGCTACAATAAGCATCATTAGATCCCTTTTCATCCAACGTAAAACTTAAATAATATTTAAATCAAGATGCTTGACCAGTTCCCTACTATCCAACATGATTTAACACTGCAGACTTTCCTCACCTACTACCAACATCTTGTTCTTATCTAAATTTACTTTCAAACCTCTCATTTTACAACACTGGCCAAATCTCTACCAATCTTGCCAAACCTTCTTCTAATTCACTGCAGAAAAACAAATTATCTGCATACAATAAGCAAGGTAACCTCCACTCTCTATCATTCTCCATCAGTTTAACATCCTCTCCTGCAACCCCTACCTAGAAAAATTTCATCGCCACATCCATATACAAATTAAAGAGCCATGGAGACAAACATCCCTGCCTCACTCCGTTCGCTTATTCTTACACATGTATCATTATCAAAATACATACTTTTGTACTCAACAATTATGGGAGGAGAAAACCGGGAGCATTAAAAGCTAGACTTGAAACGTTCTTTTTTGGGAACGTGGATGGCCTAGTGGATAGAGCAGCACCCGGTTACTGTTAACTCAGCGACACGGAGTCCAGTGTTCGAATCCAGCTGATGGAGATTAAAAATCTCCCTTGACACATTCAATGGCCTTTAACTCCATTCAGAAGCCGAACACCAAAAAACATATATCATTTACACCTGCCACAGAGCTTCCCTATTAATCCTGTCATATGCAAGTTCATAAAACCTACATAAAGTTTCATCTTCACTCTCATTTCCTTCAATGTAAAAATTTGATCTACACGTTCTCTACCTTCTTTTTCAACAATCAACTCCCTCAATCCTCGAATTAATCTATTCAACCAAAATAAAAGTACGTATCTTCCATACAACATTCAATAAACTAATTTTTCTATAGTTTTTACAGCTCCCTAATCTCCCTTTTCCTTATATAAAAGTACTATCACTGCTCTCCTTCAGTCCTCAGGAATTGCACCTTCCACAAACGCTTTGCTACAGAGCTTCCATATCCGGTCATTCACAATTTCACCTCCATTCTTGATCATTTCACCAGTAATTCCATCTATACCTGCAGATTTACCCCAAAATATCTTCTTACACCATCAAACTCAAACACATTCACTATCACCTCTTCATTACTCCCAATGTTATCCAGAATTATGAAATGCTCCCACCACAATTTCCTCAGATCCATCTCATTTGTGACGAAAGGACTATTCCTATTCATTATTCTATGAAGATTCCCCTTATTCTCTTTCTTAAACCACACATTCTGTTCCTCATCTCCCCCTGTAGGTCCCCATTCATCCCCCTTCAAGCTATTAATTTTACCTCCTTTTTTAACCTACGTATGCAATATGCAACTTTTAGACTTCCTCTTTTAATCCATATATATATTTCCAAACATCTTTTGCGACTCATCATTGGCTTTTAGTACATTCAACCACGAACCATTATTATTTACTTTCAACCACTTGCATTACCTCTTCATTCTACCATTCACTATTGACGTCCTTACTTCCTACCCTAGCAAATCCACATACTTCACTTGCACTACTAACAAACGCATTCTTCATTTGTGTCCAGATTTGATCAGTTTCATCTTAATCATATTCAACTGACTTATACTTTTCATTATAACTCCTCACTCCTGATTCTCCCAACTCGCTTCCATTTTTTTCTTTCCTCTCCATTCATGCCTCACTAACTTAATTTTACATATAACAATAAAAAGAATTGATCAATATATAATGAATGATCTGATATTCCCAACCCCAATCCCATCAATATTTCAACATCTTTTTTACCAACAAAAAATCAATCATACTCTTTCACTTCGACACCATCTCTACCTACACGAACCCTATAAAAAAAAAAAAAAAAAATATATATATATATATTTATAATATATATTATATATATATATGTATATATTATATATTATTATATATATATATTTTATAATATATATTATTTAGTATTAATATTATATATATTATTATATATATATTATATATGGTCGGTGGTGGTAAGTGAATGGAATCAAAGATGTGTTGACGATAGTAAGCATGTTGTAAGAATAAAATATGAGTCGAAAGTGGATTGGTTTAATATTAATAACGGATGGAGGCAGGGATGTTATGTCTCCCTGGTATTCAATTTGTATATGGATGGGTTATGAAGGATTTAGAGATGGGGGAGGCAGGGGATGGGTGTTTAGAATGATGGAGAATGAGACGAAGAGTGTAAGGTGCTCTTACCTATGATTATTATATATGATTTGGTTTTGCTGACGAATCTGAAGAGAGTTTGAGAGGATTGGCTAGAGAGGTTTGGCAGGGTGTGTAAATGGAGAGGTTTGAAAATAAATGTAAGATGAGAGTAACGTTATGGTTGTGAGTGAGGACAGTCTCTCAGTGTTTTGAAGTTGATGTTTAGATGTGAGCAGCTGGAAAAAGTTAAAATATTAAGATATATGTTGGAATGAAAAGGAATGGATGATGCAGGTGTAGTAGGAAATTTGTGAATGCAGGAAGGTGGCAGTGCAATTAAATCCTTGGGATAGTAAGGGACTAAGTCTTGAGTACGCTAGGGTTTTACATGAGGGTATGTTGTTACCTGTTTACGTATAGTAGTGAGACTCTGGCCGAATAAGAGGTATAGATCTAAAGTACCAATGTGTTCAGATGGACAATCTTGGGTCGTGTAGGTGTGAGAATTGATAAAAGGCGAATGAACATATTAGAGAGTTGGTGGTTGTGAGAAAGGGGTAAATGAAGAGAATAAATGAAAGTACGTTGAGATGTTTGGTCATGTGGAAAGGATGATGATAGTCGGTTGGTTACACGGATGTATAGTGTGTGTGTGTGTTGTAAATCGACCGGCTGGGACTGAAGAAAATGGGATAGAGCAGTTAGAGGAATGAGTGGAGAGAGAATGTGAGTTGGCAGAGGCGAGAAGAAAGGTGCATAATAGGAGTGAATGGCGGGTTTGTGAGGGGGTATGGTTGTGGCCAATTAATGAACCCACATTGACGAGATTGTCATATGAGTTCGTCAGCTGGTCCGTGGAAGCTCTACAGTGGATTTTCTGACTGCGAGGAGTTCTCACTAATAGGTATAAAGGTGGCGTAAGCTGGGATTTCTTTTCGACTTGTTTCATATTCTCTACTATTTTTCTGTTCCGGTGGCATGAGTGCGCACTTACCCCAGTCTTTGGAAAGAAGTGTGATGATGATAATAATAATAATAATAATAACAATAATAATAATATAATAATAAGTAATTAATAATAATAATAATAATAATAATAATAATAATATAATAATAATATAATAATAATAATAATAATAATAATAATAATATAATAATAATAATAATATATATTATATATTATATATATATATATATATATATATATATATATATATATATATAATTTATATTATATATATTATATATATATATAATATATATATATATGCATTGTTTCCGGTGCATGTTTGCCTACCCCACTCCTAGTTTGTGGGAGCCATGGGGAAGCTGATGTGATGAATGGATGGATATCCCATGGTATGATTATTTAATGCAAAAATCCTCAGGACATTCAACAAAAAATAAGAATAATTGAATGGCGTAAAAGATAAATCTTATAAGCCATAAAGAAACATCCCAATATGTTCCTTATATAATCTATATTTAAGGGAGAATTTAAAAGATTTCAGGTGTGAGGGTTATAAGTCATCTATTAATTAATACTATTGAATTTTACCTTTAGAAACTATAGTTTTGTACTTTTGACTCCAGCCAACCATTTCCCCATCTAATATTATTTCATTAACGTGAGGAGCGAAGAGATGATGCAAGGTCGGTGTAAACAAACCGTTCAAAGGACTCGTACCAAAGTTGGAACTAAAATCGAATCCATTCCTGTGTAATTATATATAGAAAAGTAAATATATATATATATATATATAATATAATATATATATTATATTTAATATTATATATATATAATATAATATAATATATATATATATATATATATATTATATTGTTTTTTTTCTTAGATCTGTTGTGTAATGGTGTGATAGAGGCAATTTTTAATCTCATTGGGCTGTAGTTTGCATGTATGCTTTCATGATTTGCTTTTCATTGTTTATATTTTATTTATTTCTTGTTTCAGTTAACGGTATTTTGTAATTAAAGTTAGTGTTTGCCCTTCAGGCTACTGATTGTTTAAGGTTTAACTTGATTTTAGAAGTGTTAAGGTTATTCTAGAAGAGCAAGTCGCTGTGGTCATAGTTTGGGATTGCTGTATTGGGGTATAATTAATATGATAAAAAGTAGACTTAATACAATACTTTAAAATTTGTTGCTGTTACTTAACATAAGATTGAAATTCTTTATATTCAAAGTAAGTGTGTCTCTTCTGGTATTCGTTTTTCATTAGCTTAGCTTAAGAGTATTTTTTCAATATATAATATATATATATATATATATATATATATAATATATATATATATATATATATATATAGCAGAGACTTATATATATATATATATATATATATATATATATTATATATATATATATATATAAACTTTTAAATTAAGATATTTCATGGTGTAGCTTGAATTTATGTAGCCTAGTTATATAATACTGAAGACCTACATCATTGGGTTCTTAATCTAAGTGACGGGACCCAAACTTGGTCGCCAGAACTTTCAAGATGGGTTGCCATAGCTTCTCAGAAAAAAAAATTGGAGGCAATTTTCTTTCCATTTAAATCTTCATGTTTAACACACATAAAATAATAATTTTGTTACACTATGTATAATAATAAATAATTATTACATTAGCATGGGGTCTTGAAGTTGATCGTGCTATTAATTTTATGTCAAATCCAATAAAGGTTAAGAACATCTGATTTACAACATATTTACACTTTTACACATTTACACATATTTTCTTTCCTTACCTTGAAAAATATTTATATTGATTGCCTTTTTTGTGAATCTGGGACCTTTCTCCATCATATTTGACTTCAACATAATATGTTTTATTTTTCATCTGACTCTCCACTTTCTCCAATACGACCCTCTCGGCCAGCATTGGCCTAAATGGTGAGAATAGAGAAACTTCAATTTCGTGCAGTCTCACAGAAGAATCACGTAAGGTAGTGCATACCTAATAATAATAATAATAATAATAATAATAATAATAATAATAATAATAATAATAATAATAATAATATGAATTTATGAAATAAGCACATAAGTGAATATTGCCTGCAGTTTGCCCAATAGCTCAGTCGCCCGATAGCTCAGTGTTAGAGCACTCGCCAAACCAAGCGGGGGTCCCAGGTTCGCAACTGTCGGGGCAGAACTGTGATCTATTCTCTCTTTGAGCTTGGCTTCGTCCTGCTCGGACGTTAAACGAGTACACCTTCTCCTAGATTAGGGCTCTGCCCGTGAGCGTGGTGTTTATCTCTGTAAAAAAAAAAAAAAAAAATTGGGGGATGGCAGAGAAAGACTAAAGTATCACCTTTTTTCATTATAAGCCTACCTCTTTTTTATACTATTATAACAACAAAGGCTAATTGCTAACCCTATCTAGTGTTACTATACAATTTGAAATTTCCATTTATTCTTATCTAGCCTAGATGATTCAAGCTAGTTTTGTTCTTTCCCTATTATCCAATATCGATTATTCATTTCACAATATTATATTTGTTTAAAAAATATGATAAAAAAAGTAGGAAGACTTTTACAAGACTCTTTGAATAATTTACATAAACATTCGACATAATTATTTTGTCATCCCTTGTGGAAAAACGGCCAAAGGATAACATGAAACAATCCAATCAAATGACATGCTTCGATAAAAGACATTTGTAAATGTCCAAGTCGAATTAAGTGTTGGAAAATAGAACGAAAAGAGTATTCCAAACTTAACCAGTAGAATTCATTAAAGAATTCGCATCTAACTGTTAAGTCTGGAGTCAGAGAGATGGATAGAATAAGAGACGATGTAGAAAGATGAGTCATACGAGGTGGTGGGATGTGACTCGAGAGTTCAGAAGGGGGGCAGTGTCCACCATAACCGCAACAGTATAGTGCTGGCTGTAACAGCAAAGCAGTCAAAAAGAAATCAAAGAAAATCAGTGAGAATGAGAGTCGAGGAGACTAAAAAGGTCTAGATTACATCCTTTCAAGATGAGCTGAATGAGAACAAAATGGCTAAGAATAGAGCACTCCATACGATTAAGAACGACAAAGAAAGCAGATGAGGTGTATGAAAAAAAGCCTCTAAGACAAATCAAAAAAACTAAACTCTTAGAAGCTTGTAATCCATCAAAAAAGACACCAACCAGAGGAAGCTTCGTTTTTTTGTTTTTTTTGTTTTTTTAAGAATGTTAGTGGTGTGGAAGATTACGTCAAGTCATAGATGAAAGAACCGAGTTTTTGAAGAATTTGAAACATGATTAAGATTAAATATGTTGATCCAAAGTCAACGTGTCCTGTAGCTCAGTGTTAACATACTGTGCTCTCATTCCTTATACCCAGGAATCAAATCCTGGTCAGTCAGGAAAGCAAAACCAAGTCAGAGATGGTGAATCATAACAAAGGCCACAATGCTCCTTCGAGTAGCAGGAACCAAGCAAGATCCAAGCCAACTTCCTGCCATCAGCATTTGTGTACACTGCTTTTAAAAACAAAAAGAATAATGAAAGGTGGAGTCATCGCCCGAGTGGTCAGGTGAAGAAAAAAGAATAGAATAGTAAAGAATAAAACAGAACCTTCAGGAACCTATTAATGGATTAAAAGATTAAATAGCGACTACCTAAAACAGCTAGTACATAAAGGAAATCTAACAATAAGATTAAAGAAAGAAGGACAAAAAGCAAATAGGAAGATCTGAGCATTTTTCAAAGCTCTACTGAGATATTTTAAAAATCTGCCGAAATGCGGAAGTCAGAGGCAATAGTCGGAGAATCGAAACAGTTAGTTAGAATAGTTAGAGGCTTGAAAGGGGTAATAACAATTTCGGAATAGGTTGAATTAGCGCACGCTTTCAGCAAAGAGAAAAGGTTAAAGTAGATAGGCGGCGATTATACAGTTGATAAAGGTCGAAAGAACAATGTAACAAATGAAGTGGTTATTTATTAAGTATTTATTAAGTATTTATTAAGTATTATTCTACTCTCTAAATTCCGTAAGAATTCTCTTTACGTTTAAGCCGTTCTAAAATCCATAATTGAACCCATTCAAAATGCATTTTACTCACTTCAATAGTTTGAAAGAAAATTACAAATATCTGAATAAGTATTTTAAAGTTAATACCAAGCAAAGGTTATCCAACTTAAAATGCCGTACGTGTTTCATTAAATATGACCCAAAAACAAAGTTAACATAACTAATAGATTGCCGTGACTATGACTAGATCCCGAAACTTAATATGGCACACACAACACATCGTACCCTACCAGATATAGTCACTGGAGTGATTGAAAAGTTAAGCATTCATTCACTAATGTTGAAGGGCATAACTTTAATAAGGTCTATGCATTATACTCGTAGTATAATTTGATGTATGATCTCATTTCTTATCTTAACAGAAGCCCAAATGAAATAAAAATTAAAAAAACAAATTTGATGAATTTGCCCTACCTTTGACAAACTATTATTAACATCATAGAAATCTTTTGCATCTGGATGCCAACAATTAAATATAGTTGTCTGTCCAATCCCAAGATGCATATCTTTTAAAAGTACTCGAATGAGCCACTTCTGTTCAGTAGCTGTCATTTTGCAAATCATTTGTCGAAGAGAGTTCTCAACAACATCTAAAAGTAAAAAATAATATCAATAAGGATCCTTGACACATCATCATTAATAATAATTAAGGCGAGATGGTGATTGAATGGATTTGGAAATTGTGTAACAAAGCGTTTAAAAAGGGTATAGTCCCGAGGGAATGGAGGAAAGCAGTAATATTACCCTTATATAAGGGTAAGGGGGAATAAGGGGAATTGTAGAGTTTATTGAGTGTTATAGGGAAGATATGTGCCAGTATTTTGGTCGAAAGTGTGAGCCGAGTAATTAAGTGACTCATTGGTGAAGAACAAGGTGCATTTAGAAGTGGTAGAGGATGTGTGGATCAAATTTTTCCATTGAAACAAATGATTGAGAAAATAAGAGAGAAGAATAAATTGGATTTCGTTTTATGGATTTACAACATTCGCATGATAGGATTCATAGGAAAACTCTATGGCAGGTGTTAGTGGTAGGCTTCTGAATGGAATAAAAAGCATCTAAAACGATAGTGAAGCATGTGTAAGAATAAATGGAAAGCAATTGGTTTAAAATTAATAGTGGAGTGAGGCAGGGATATGTTATGTTTTCTTGGTTATTAAATTTGTATATGGATAAGGTTATAAAAGAATTAGAGGTAGGGGTGGCAGGGGAAGGTGTCAGAATGATGGTGAATGGAGGAGAGTGGAGGGTGCCCTACTTATTATACGCGGATGATTTGGTTTTGTGTGGCGAATCTGAAGAGAGTTTGAGAGGATTGGTAGAGGGGTTTGAAAATAATGTAGATAAGAGTAAGGTTATGGTAGTGAGTGAGGAAAGTCATCGGTGTGAAGTTATGTTAGATAGTGAGAAACTGGAACAAGTGTCTGAGTTTAAATATTTAGGATATATGTTGGGAGAAAAGGCAATGAATGATTTATAGCGTAGTAGGAAAGTTGTGAATGGCAGGAAGGTGGCTGGTGCAATTAAAACCTTGGTGGATGTAAAGGGACTGAATCTTGAGTACCCTAGGGTTTCGCATGAGGGTATGTTGTTACCTGTGTTAATGTATAGTAGTGAAACTATGGTCTGGAAAAAGAGGTATAGATCTAAGGTACAATGTGTTCAAATGGACAATCTTAGGGGCGTGCCAGGTGGGAGAAGAATTGATAAAATGAGAAATGAACGCATTAGGGAGTTGTGTGGTGTGAAGAAAGGAGAAAATGAGAGAATAAACGAGTGCATTGAGATGATTTGGTCAATTGGAAAGGATTGATGATAGTTGGTAGGTTAAGCGGATGTATAGTGGTGAGTGTGCTGGGAATCGACCGGCTGGGACAGAAGAAAAAGTGGATTGAGTCAGTAAAAGAACGCCTAAAGGAGAGGAACATGAGTTTGGCACAGGCTTGAAGAAAGGTGCATAATAGAGTTAATGGCTGGGGTTTTGTGATGAGGTATGGTTGTGGGCCTTGCCCAGGGTATGAACCCTACATTGACGAGATGTCACAGTAAGGGTCCGTCGAAGTCCTGTGAAACCCTAGGATGGATTTTTCTGACTGCGATGAGTTCTCACTTAAGGATATAAAGGGGCGGTAAGGATGGGCTTTCTTTTCGACTTGCTTCATATTCTTCTACTATTCTGTTCCGGTTTATGCTACACACCTCACCCCGAATCTGGGGATAGCAGAAAGATGATGATGATGAATGAAAATTATTATTTAAAAAACTAACTTTTATAAAAACAAATTGAATTTTTAAAATTCTATCAGATACCAAATTTTTTTTTCCAAAATGACTAAAACATTAACTTGAGAATAATAATAATAAAAAAACATAAAACCTTGATTTTTGGCAGCATTACTCTCTGCAATCAGACCCAAATTCGAATCTACATCTGCAAGTGTTAATTCTCCTTTCTCAGGGCATCTATTTTTCAACACATAATACGCTATATCAGCAAAATCTCCGCCACCAATACCACCTGATTTTGGCTTTCTGTAAATATTTGTACACTATTAAAAGTTGACTAACTTGAACTAGTAAAAGTTATTATATATATATAAAATAAAACTAAATTACCTTCCCCAGTTAGGCAGTAAAGTAAGGAAGCCTATTGGTTGGCCAGGCCAATTGAAGAACCAGGGTATACTTTATTCCACTAGCGACAAATCACGTCACCTATGTACTCATTTAAGGCTGAGTAAACCGAAGCTAAGAGTTAAGAGAATAGTTGACATTCTCCCACTCCGACCAGTCTCGAACCCTGGTTCTCTCGCTCGTAAGACGAATGCTCTGCTTTTGAGCAGCAGATTGATAATACTATTCTAAATCCAACTGGCATCAGGTAATAAAACATCGTGTGCTTGCTTACTGAGAAGAGGAGAGGAAATGTGGGACAGTAAGAAAAGCTACTTGGTTTTGCTTTCGTAGTTGGTTATTTGTAATTTGCAGTATATACAGTACTTTAAAATTTAAATTCTTAGGCTTATAAAACTGGACTATGGCTGGTTTTAAGTCTGAGCTTGTGAGGTAAGGGATGGGAAAAGATGATTCTTTTTAGATGTTATGTATGGCTCTTACGTCATACGTTTTGAGTTGAGTATCGACTGAATACGATATGAATGTTTCAAATAATTTGCCTTATAAAACAGAAAAAAGAGGGAAGTAAAATTTTTACAGTATTTCGAAGAAGTATCATAATGGTGGTAATCTGTTTCATTATTAGCCGTCAGTTGGACGTTACCATGGCGACGTGAAAGAATGTTACTTTCTTTATCAGCTAATGCGAAAACCCATTTTAACTCCTGTAAACAGATGAAAGACTGGGTTAATCTCTGAAATGATTTGGAAACGATCTTATGACCACAACTTTATAAAGTGGGGACAAAAATGACAATATAGTAGAATCCCATTTCTGGGGGAAATGAAAGAAAGTACTTGTGTTGGGGAGGTGGATAAGAATCTTCATCTATAAATTCAAAATAGCCTATATACTATAACGACACAATTTATCCTATTTATAAATTACATACAGTAGTTTAAATAATGGCAATAGTCACAAATCTGAATGGTATCAAGCCAATAAAGAAACAAACCTGTAATTTAAGAGTTTTTGTCCATCTACACTCTCTTTTCTTAGCCCAAAAATTCTTATATAAAGACTTGCCAATCTATGTTCTTTAATTCCATAGGCACCCCGATCTCGATCTAAGGCAGGCAAAAGTATTCGTAGAACAGGAAAAAAGCTGTCATTCTAGAAAGAAAATCAAACTAAATTATAAAATATATATTAAATCTAAATTAACAAAAAGTTTTAGATTACAGTAAAAAAATGATCAAACATTTGATGTACTTCTAAAGAATCTAAAATATTCTTATTATTTTTTTTTTGGTAACCTCCAGTGGAAAAAGGCCAGGCACACACACACAGGGACGAAACTCATCAGAGCTAGGGTATAAGAAAAACAGAACTGTTTTACAACTGGTTAGTTGTTAATTCATTCAGATGAGCTTGCATTCTTTAGCTTTTCCAATCTTTTTATTTCTTTTAAGTGTTTCAAAATCACCCTCTTTTCACCTTGCTAGTTTTATGCATTCATTCTACTGTCAAAGTATAGAAGTAAGCTAATATCTTCTGTTGCGCACTCTCTATATTTCTTTTCACTAACCATCCTAAAATTATCTATTCTTCTACATTTTCTCTCTCATTCCTCGCCTATTTTGTAAATAGTCTTATTCAAATGTCCTTTCTCAACTAATAAATCCTACAAAATCCCTCTTTAATTTTTTTTAAAAAATATTCCTCTTCTCCAAGGAAATCCCTTATATGCTCTGATTGCATTAACTATCTCGAATCAATTAAGTTTTTTTCTTTATTCAAGATTACATTGCAACCTTCTTCTCATATAGTTATTCCCAAAGCTGTAACTACATAAACCAGGGTTACACTGGGAACTTTCCCTTCCCCACAAAAAATGACAACCCAGCTACAAGCAGGTTTTTTGTTTTAGCTGTTATTTTCAACAATTTGAGAGATATTTAAAAAAACTATCATATGCATGCAATAATATATATCTCATTTCTTAGGATTGAGCCTAATTACATTTTATTCACGATTGGCACTGATATATCTGATATTGTCACTAAAAGAGAAACTAGCTACTTGTAGGTCAATATATATATATATATATATATATATATATATATATATAATATATATATATATATATATATATTTATATATACTATTATATATATTTATATATATATAATATATATTATATATTTATAGTATATATATAATATATATATATAAATATATATATATATATATATATATATATATATATATATTTCAAGGCTGACATTAAAAAACCTACACACCCAAAAAAAATAACCTAGCTGTAAGTGTGTTTCATGTGTTTTTTTGTTCTGTTTTAGCTATTATTTTCAACAATTTGAGATATTTAAAATAATTACAAATATGCAAAAATTAAAACTATATTATGTTTTATTAGTAGTAAGCCTAGTTGCAATTTATTCAAGGTGTGCATTATAGGCCCCTATATCTGATATTGGCGCTAAAAAAGAAACAAGCTACTTGTAGGTTGATATAATGTTTTTCCATCAATACTTGTCAGAACAATATAGTTACTTATCAACTTCTGCTTCTTGAGAAGTTGTGGTGTAGATGCACAGAAAGTCAAATCTTGAGATTGGGAACTATGGGAGATTGATGGAACTGGATGTGGACATTAAACTTGTGTCACTTGCATCAGTAATATAACAATTTGATTCACTCATGATGCTGACAGAAGTAGATGTTGGAAAGACAGGATTTTTTAAGTCAATACAATCAAAAATTTCTCTTTCAGCTGTTGAAAACTCACATTGCAAATTGCCACCCTGTTTCTCGAAAATCTTCAACTTTTATGATGCGCCCTCAATCTTTCTGTTTTTAAGATAATCAACAACTTACAGTGATGACAACAGACATTGCTTATCTCTCCTCTAATCTCACTGACTTCTTGCTATTCCAAACCTTTTTTTCTTCCTCTTCCAACAGACATCTTGAGGTATTACTTTTCAATATTTATCAAACTATTACTAATATAAACTTTACATAAACAGTTTACTAGTTTCTCAGGTTAGTGATTTAATTAACTCTTTTAATTAATAATCTATTTATCAAAATAATGAAAATTGGATTTTTTTAAATCTGAAAATGAAAATGAAAATTATAATTTAATTATAGTAATTCAATTATTTAATATTTTTAATAATGGAATTATCTTCATTAGAAGTTGAGAGAAAAATATGAACCACAGTGAAAAATAAATCAATTTAGTGATTTCACTCAATTGGCCTAAATGCTACAATTACTGATTAATTTTACAATAAGTTTAGTTCTATTGAACGGATGAATATGGTCAGTTACAGACTTTCAGTCCAAGTTTAACTTAGGTGCTGTGACTGATGCAAGCTTTTGAGTTTTAAATAATACTGTTGCCTGTTAGCCAACCTGTGACAATCAGTCCAATCATGCTCTGGCTATGAAACCAATCACCTAGTTTCTAGGCTAGAGCTACTGAATCTGAACTATAGGGAGCTAACTTGCTAACTTCCTGAGAGTCTCAGCTTATGGTGGTGACAATGTTTGAAGCTTAAATAATATAAATTTAATTATATTTATTAATTACTTTTACTTACAATATATGCCTATTATGTCATGAATATCAAAAAAACACAACAAAAAGCAATACCATTTACATTTACAAGTTTCACTAATGGAGCAATGACATTCATTCAGCAGTGGGCATTGGACAATAACTGTTCCCAAAATAAATATATAGTTTGAAAATTTTATACCTACTATTAATTTATTAGTAGAATAATACTGATGTGATATTATTACAGAAAAAAAATCAATAATAATGATAATTTTGTTTTTCCCACAGGGCTGATTTTTTGGGCCAACCCTGATATATATATATATACATATATATATATATATATATATATATATAATTATATATTATTACAGTATATATATATATTATATATATATAAGTATATATATATATATTATAGATAATAGTAATAATTATATATATATATATATATATATATTATTATATATTATATATTATATATTTATATATATATAATATATATTAGGATTGTACCGATACCAGAAGAGACCGATACCGATACTTTATTAGGGTGCGTACCGATACTTTAAATAATTATTAATAAATACACAGTAATAAGCAACTCAGTATTGCACTGCTAGGCAACTAAGCATTGCATTCCCTGTACAAACAATACTTAGTGATGTTAATTTCATATGTTGGTTGCTAAAAAAAATATTTGATTTTATTGAAATTAAATAGTACCTTTAAGGAATAATAATTGCGAAAATAATAATATTAATAACTTTTTATGTTTGTGTTTATTTAAAAAAATATTCCATTTCCATTTTCAAGTAAGTATTAACAAAAGTTTAGCTACTAGGCTTTTATGTTTTAACATGATTACAATTTACAAGAAGATTCTTTAACTAGCTACATATATAAAGAATAAAATAATAAAAAGGAAGAGACCTCAATTAATTTCAGCCTGCATGCTTTAATCAAAAAACGCTACTTCTCAAAACTAACTGAAATCCCAATAGGTTCCTGAAACTGGATCTACTTCTGTACTCATGATCGGGAAAAATTTACAAATTGTGATGCAAAAATATATGATTTCACTATTATCTGGCGAGAGACTGTTCCTTTTTGGGGGATTACATTCCTAAGTACACTATAAATACGCTCTCTCTCGACGGAATGAAGGAGGTGCTGATAATTATTTGCCTGCAAGACTATAACTTAATGAAACCTGTGGCGCCCATTTTTCTGCCACCGCTATGAAAGGATTCTCTTCTGTAGGGCAGCATCTCATGTTTTCGTAGAGCCTCATCTCCTGTTTCACAGACTGCAAATTATGAATTAATCTTTGCTTCCTTGATGACTGCTCTTCAGTTTTTACGATGAGGTCCCTGGTGTGATTCTTTGAAGGTGAATGAGATTGTAGTGCAATGTCGGCCATGAACTTATCAAGCCTAACTATCCAAATCCTTCATGCTTCAGTAGGTTTATTTGCTGAGAAGCCACCATCGTCACTATCAGTTTGCGTTTGCCAGGGGTTGCAGATAAGGCGGCTTCCTACTTCTCTCTCTCTTTTTTTTTTTTTTTTTTTTTTTTGTCAAGCGAGCAAGCTCCACGGTTATGCTATTTAAATGCAGTCTAGAAGTGGTTCAACCTGTCCGGAGGTGCCATTCTTTTGTGGTTTCAGCTAGCTAAAGTAACGCAATTAGCCTTTTATTTTATTTATGGTTTTAATATTTGTCCCCGCCGCTCACGGGCAGAACCCTATTCAAGGATAGTGGGTGTTGAACGCTCTTTCAAAAATTATCTCTCTCT
>JABUQX010007714.1:2500-32646 GCA_015478945.1 Trachelipus rathkii | reverse complement strand
TATATATATATATATATATATATATATATATATATATATAGTATCAGTATCAGTATCAGCCATTTTTTGTGGTATCGGTATTGGTTAATATGGCCGATACTTCTTCCTTTTTGGGTGAAGAATTATAAGAAACTTTTAGATTCAATAATTCACTACATAACAAATTTTATTTTTTTTTCTGTCATTTACATGAAAATATGTGATTCTGTATAAACAAAAGGTGCTTGTTACATTTATGAAAACCAAAAACCACCATCACGTACCATTTTTTTTTGTAGACATACTCCTTATATTTATACATATTGGTTACATTGAATTGTAACATTGTCTTGATTATTATAGCAAGCACACACTAAAATGATTTTTTTGGTCGTTTCCTCTTGTAGGCACCTGTTGGTGTGTCCCTGATAAGAGACCAGCAATATTAAAGCATACTTTCATTTCAAACATAGAGATGTACAGGTGAAACCTTTCACAATGCTCATCACTAATTGCGCCAAGGTTGGGGGGAAAGAAGTCCAGATGCGAGTCCATAAAATGTAGTTTTAAAGACATATTGCAACCTATATCACGAAAGTAACCCACCATGTGGTGTACAAAATATTCATAGTTTTCAGCTTTCTCATTTGCAAGGAAACCTAAGCACAATGATTTGAATGCTAGCCAGGCCGCTTTTTGTCCTTCAACAGTTTCCTTTCGAACTCTCCATCTCGGAAGACTGCTTTAATTTGGGTGACAATATAAACCCCTTCTTTTATCTTTGTCTCACTTAACACTTAAATTTGTGAATTTGTTCCAGAGATGCAAGAATGCCACACCTTCTTTGTCAAGAGCTTTTACACATATTTTCATCCAACCAAGTTTAATGTGCAAAGGTGGAAGAAAGACAAACTGCGGATTCACAAGTGGTTTATGTGATATGTTTTTGGTCATGTGATTGAAATCATGACTTTGAGGCCACTTTTTTCTGAATGTAGTGATTTTTTTTGTCGCGGCTATCCCATTCGCAGAGAAAGCAGCAGAATTTTGTGTATCCCTGTTGCATGCCTGTTAAGAGCCAATGACCTTCAGGTCCCCACAAATTTGCCATTTAAATGTTGTGTACTCAACTAGGTTAAGTATAGAACTCATAACTTCGTACGTTTCCTTTGTATTTGTAGTATATGCTACGGGAACAGACGGAAAAACATTGCAAATATAGAGTAGCACTGCCTTGAGACTACGTTCATAAGAATAAATAAACAGGCGCCACTCTGCTGATTTATGCTCATGTCCCAATAGGCCATTCACATCACAGCAATATACAATGCCATCTTTCTGCGCAAAATAGTTGCAAAACTGTCTCTGTCTGCCTCTAAATGAACTAATGTTTACACCTTTCTCTAATAGATTCTAGTCCTGAAGCCTAGAAGCCAGCAATTCTGAGTCTGTTTGTGAGAGCTTTAGATCTCGTACAAGATCGTTAAGCTCCTCCTGTGGGATTTCATGATGTGAACATTTCATAGATGTTGCTGGTGATTTGTCGGTTCACGCCAAATCATAGGTACAGCAAATTTCATACGACTACGTTTTCCTTTTAACCAGTTTCTCAGATTCCTGGAACATGAAAAGCAGCATACATGTGGAGCCCAGGACTTATCCTGGTCCCCAACTTTACATCCAAAGAACAATTCATAAGCCTTTCTAACTAATGGTGACAAGCTACATTGTTGTGTCTTAAAGTAAGTTCTCCGCACACATAACAAAATAGATTAGGGCCATTTTTACAATGACGTGGCATTATAAAGGACTTGACAGCATATAATACTTTTGTTATAATAATTATTTGCTATTATTATGTTATAGCAATATTATAATTTCGAATATAGGCCTGAAAATAAAATACTATACGCACATTACTCCCAGTCTTGGGAAGAAGAGGTAGGTAAATAAAAAAAAATATATATATATATATATATATATATATATATATATATATATATATATATATATATATATATATATATATATATATATTATAATTACACATATACTATTCTCATTACAACACTAGTACACCTCACAATATCCAAACCATACTGAACAACATACAAAAGCACGTGGGAGGAAACATCTGCTAACAAGAAAATGAGAAATGGTGGAGTTGCCAAATTCGCCAATTCCACCAATTTGATACATGTTAGACAAAAAATAAGCACAGATCTGTTCTTTTCACCCAAGAATATACAAGAAACACATATTTTCATGAAGACATTTTTCATGCTGTACAGTGTTTATAAACCAGTTTCCATATATAAAAGGTTCTAATAGTGAATTCCTTAAGCTAGCTGAAACCCAATCACAAGAAGAACATCTCTGACGGTGAACCACTTCTAGAATGCATTTAAATAGCATAACCGAGGAGCTTGCCCGCGTGACAAAAAAAAAGATTCAAAGATGTGAAAGCCTCCTTATCAGCAACCCCTGGCAACGGCACTGATAGTAACGATGGTGGCTTTTCAGCAAATAAACCTACTGAAATGAAGATGTTAGACTTGATAAGTTCATCCAAAATTGAATTGACATCTCATTCCCTTCAAAGGAATCACGCCAAGGAACCTCATCGAAAAAATTAAGTGACAGTCATCAAGGAGCAAAGATAATTCAAATTTGCACCAGAAAGAGGAGATGAGGCTTCCGAAAACATGGAGATGCCGTCTACAGAACAGAATCCTTCATGTGGTGGCATGAAAATGCGCCGTTCTCATTATTATCAGTGCTTGCAAGTAACATTATGAGTCCCTCCCCATCAGTCGAGAGCGAACGTATTTTTTAGTGTAGGCGGGAATTTAAACACAAAGGAACAGGCTCTCGCCAGATACTAGCGAAAGCTTAATGTTTTGCATCACAATTTGAGAATTTTGAATTTGAGTATTGAATATCTATCTATCTTTATCTTAAAGGAGTATATTATTATTATGTCATGTTTGAATAATAACGTTTTTTTATTTTGCCTTTTCAGCTGATTAATTGAGGTCTCTTCTTTCATTATTTTTGTTCTTTAAATTGTAGCTAGTTAAAGAATCTTTTTGTAAATTGTAATCATGTTAAAACATAAAAGCTAGTACCTAAACTTTGTTAATACTACTGGAAATGGAAATGGAATATTTTTGAATAAACACAAACAAGTTATTAATATTATATTTTGCATTTATTATTCCTTGAAGATACCATTTTAATTTATGCTAAAATAAATATACTTGGGCACAAACCAAATATGAAATAAATTACTAAGTATTAGTTGTACAGGGAAGGCAATCCTGAGTTGCCTAGCAGTACACAAATGTTCTATCTTATTACTGTGTATTTATTATATTAATTAAAGTATCGGTATCAGCACCTAAAAATAAGAGTACCAGCATCGGCATCAGCCTCTTCCCGATATCAGCAATGTCCCTAATAGAGGAGAGTAGAGGAGGAGAGTATATATATATATATATATATATATATATATATATATATATATATATATATATATATATATATATATATATATATATATATATATTATAAAATTTTTCTATATTTATTATATTATCTTCCTATTAATATTAATTATTCATCGTTTTCTTTTTAAAGACCAATTTTTTGTTTCCTTTAGTTACCCCTTTTAAAGGAATTTTACTCAATTTACATATTTATTTAATATATTTATTTATTATTTATATTATTTTATCACTTTATTTAATTATTATATATTCATTTAAAGTTTACGTCAAACTATCCCCTTTGTTTAAATTTACGTTGTACAGTTTCTGATTGTAGCTACTATCTCTTTTTTATTATTATTTTAAGATCCATTTAGTTATAAAAACTATTATTTAAGGTATAATCTTTTTCTTTTATAATTAAGTTATATTTATGTTTTCTAATGGATATTATGTTTAGAATTGCAGATATTTCAATATTGTTTTACTCAGCTATTTTAGAATCAGTTGAATGATGGAACATGTCTCAAATCCCGTTGAATAGAAGTTAACTCTTTTAAATGTGAAAATCGTTTTATCGACTTTTAAGAAAAACTACAATGAGAGAAGACCTTTTTGGACTTATATTTCTGCGAACTTATAAAATGTTAATTTTTAGATAACGTAAAATCTTCGTATTATTATTTATTATGATTATATATATTTATATATATATATAAATATATATATAAATATTTTAGTTACCCTAATTATAAGAGAAATGTACATAATGCTATATTTATATTATAATTAAGAATATTATGCTTTATATAATGATTATTATATTAATAAATTTGTTTTATAGACTATTTATATATTAATTATTAGTTGCTAGAAAATGAGTTATATATAGGTTGTTTTTCGGTATCCGATAAGCATTCTGGAAGCTTAGCTTCCAACTCTTCCTTAGTCTTGCCAGCACATCGACCTTGAATCAGATGCTCCCATTAAATGAAGGCTTGTTGTTACCATCCGATCCTCCACGTGTTTCCGAAGAGTAACCTGTGTCAAACCTATTATGCTACCAATTTTACTATTAAATATATACTTGTTTAATAAATAAACCATTTTTCGTCTCTTTTATTTGATACCTGTCACTAATCAGCACTCATACCAATTATAGTTAATTACTCTTAAAGCTTTATGATTTTGGTCTACAGAACCAGACTTTACAAGGTTTCAATTAATAACACGACCATATTTCTGGATAATTTAGTTATAGCTCACAGAAGCAACAACTTGTTACGATGACGATTCTTCTCTTCATGCAGTATTGCAGCTTATTGTGACGATAAAACCTTTTTCTTACACTGGTGTCAAAGCGGTGGCGACATTTTGGCTACATTTTAGCGACATTTTTAGCGACTTTTTTTGAGACTTTTAACGACCATTTTTACAGTGGTAGAATTAGAATTAGTTGTAGTTAAATAAATTTAAAATTTATATTTTAGAAGTTTTTAGATGTGCTGTTAAGTGACAGGTGAAGCGTTAATATTAAATAATAGATATAAAAGTTAAAAAGAAAACACTTCATAGTTTAAGAAATATTTTTTGGTTAAAGCATTGTTGAAAGATAAAGTAAAAAATGAAATTAGTAAAGATCCTACTCGTAATAATAATAATAATAATAACAGTTAACAATAATGGTAGTAGAAAACGGACAATTGCTAAGATTAAAAATGACAAAAAGGTAATTTATCATTTCAAAGAGGTAAAACCTCTTCCTATTTATGTAAGAGTCAATCATTTTCAGAGCAGAAAACGAGAAAGGAAGAAATATAATTGTTTCAATAACGGTAACAATATCGATTGCAATAATAACGATAATGACAATGTATATTAAAGACAGAAATAGTTATCTTGTAAATAATTCTTTGTCAGGAACAAATTAATTTTAGTTACCCCCTTAAGCGTAAAAAACTAGTAGAAATTATTAAATTTAGGCATATTATTTAAATTAAGTTTTTTTTCTGATTTAGTAATTTACTTGATTATGTTTGCAAATATTTAATTAATAGATGTTAAGATAATTTACTTAAAGATTTTTGAAGATTTAAACGATTATTTATGTACTAACTATTCTAAATTTATGGTAGATTTTAGCCTTTAAACAGGTAAGTTGATGCTAATGTTGGTTGAATAAATGATGCAAATTTATTTTTTCTTTTTCAATAAAGACATTGGGAAATGGGTATGTAGAGATATTGTGATACAATGGGGAAAATGTTGAGAGATTTTTCTTGGAAGATTATTGAAGCAATGTTTTAGTAGTTTTTGAGTTGATAAATTTTAATCGAAAAGGTTATTTGAGATATTAAAGAAACTTTTGAGTGATGAAATTTGTAATTGGAATTTTGAAGGTTTTTTAGAAGACTATTATTTTGATATAACCTCGTTATGTATATGAAATGAAGTGATGTTGATAACATAATTAGAATATTATGTTTGGAATTTATTATGATGAATTTTGTGATTTGTAATCTGTTGCAACAGTGGTTAGTAGTTGAATTTGAAACAATAGTTGTTTCTACTGTGTCTTGCGGTTAGTGATACGTCACTAAACAATTACTCACTGATTTAATTCAAAACGATATTTGTCCCTAAGGGGAGAGTCGTTGTGAGTCCGCCTTGGAAATTGGGATGGAAAATTGTACAAAATGCCATCCAGTTTCGAAACAAACTTTCTTTTTTTTTTTGTGGTTAAGTTTTGTAAAATGGAAATAGAGGTTCTACACCATCTCTCTGGTAGGACTTTCTCCCTGTCAGTTGGGCCAGCATCTTCTTTCCTTTGGCTTCGAAACTCTTGATCCCAGAGCACTCTAGAAAACTCTTTCTCAGCCCAATGGTTTTCGATGCTAGTCCTTGAGTTATACACTCAGGTAGGGTTTCACACCCTATCAATGGAACTAGCATCTTCTTTCACTTGGCCTAAAACTCCTTTCTCCAGAGCTCTCCAGAAGATCGTGTTTCTAGGCGCAAAAGTTTCCGATGCTGGTCCAAGAGTTTTTCAAGCAAAAAAACAGAGTAAAGGGCCGGGTTGATAGCCCTGTCGCCCTTGAACTGTGCGAAGAAATTCTTCTTATGTCCTGACTGCGTCAAATATCCATCTTCTAATAATACCATTCATGTCTGTTCAAATAGAGGTTGTTAAGTTAAATTAATGAGTTGAGAGGTTATTTAATTAAGATCAGAAATCCATGGATATTTTAAACATTGTATTTAATGTAGTAAGTAGTAGCCTTTTAAGAAATGAAGAGAGTCGATAAGTTTAAGAACTGTTGAACAAGTTTGTAAGTTAAAGTTACCGGAAATGTTTAAAATCAAAGAATAGTGTTGTGAAGTTAATAGAAATGAACGTTAGAAGTTAATATTTAAAATTGTTAAAATCAGAATGTAGTGATACGAAGCTAGTAATGAAGTTGTGGTTAAATGTTAATGTTGAGAAAGGTCTGATTAATATTTATGTTTCCCCTAAATATTAAAGTAATATTCTGTTTCAGTTCCTGACTAAGACATGTACATAGTAGAAATTAATGTAAAATTAAGTTGACAAAAAGCTGTTATTATTGTCTTTTAACAGTTTTGATTAAAGTTTTTGAAAAAGTTTTATATATCAATCAGTCGTTAAATGATTTGTAATATTACCCCATATGGTTATTTTAGAACTCGGTATTTGAATCCCAGTTAATTTTTTCGACAGCTTATGAATGGTGAGACCATTAAACGAGTGTGGGTATTGTTTTCAGAATCGTCTGGTAAAGTGTACTGCTCAGTGTGCAAATTATTTAATACCCAGGACAGTAACTTCACTCTATGATTTAATGACTGGAAACATGCTAACCGCATCTTGGAACATGAGAATAGTGATGCCCAACGAAATAGTGTTATCCAATCTACATTATTAGCCCGAAAACAAGCACATATTGATTCACAGCTGCACACCCAGTATGAAAAAGAATGTGAATACTAGAAAAATGTTTTACGTAGAGGTCTTGAAATTTCTTGCACAACGTGGACTTGCTTTTAGAGGTGAAAATGAAATAATCGGCTCTCCTCAAAATGACAACTTCCTTGGATGTATTGAGCTTTTTGCAGATTTCGATCCATTTTTAGCAGGTCATTTATCTCGCTTCGGAAATGTTGGTAAAGGTAATATTTCATACCTGTCTTCACAACATGCAATGAGTTTATTCATGATGGCTGGGAAGGTTTTGCACTATTGTGTCAGAGGTGAAAATTGCAAAATACTATAGTATTAGCGTAGATTCGACACAAGATTTCTCTCACTGTGATCAATTAACTTTTATTTTGTGCTATGTAAAAAGCAGCGGTAAACCAGTTGAACGTTTTTTACAGTTTATAAACATTTCTGGTCATGATAGTGCCACACTGACTGATGTTATTTTAGAAACTTTAACAGTAAACACGATTCCAATAGATGACTGTCGAGGTCAAAGCTACGACAATGCCAGTAACATGGCAGGAAAATACTCTGGTGTTCAAGCTAGAATCAAAGAAGAAAACTCAGCAGCTGAATTTGTTCCTTGTTCTGCACACTCCTTGAATTTAGTGGGTTCATATGATGCAGAATGCTGTTTAGATGCTGTTACATATTTTGGATTTCTTCAGGCATTGTACAACTTTTTTTCTTCATCTACAAGTTTCCAAATGTTGACATTGCATACCGAATCTACCTAACGCTTCCTGTGGCTAATACCGAAGGCGAGAGGTCTTTTTCCGTTTTAAAAAGAGTTAAAAATTATTTGCGATCTACCCTTAATCAAGAAAAATTGTGTGATTTATCTCACTCTTAATGAGTCTGATCCTCACAGGAGTCAATGACTTCGAAGAAATCATCGATGAATTTTCAAAACGTAAGGCAAGAAAAAAGCCACTGTAGAAACGTAGAGTTGATAAAATATTTTGATTAGTACTCGTACTGAATAACACTGTAGTGATTATATATATATATTATATATATATAATTATTATTATATATATTATTATTATATATTATTATACATATATATATATATTATACATATTAGATATTATTATTTTTATATATATTTATTATTATTATTATTATTAATAATATTATATTATTTCATATATATATATATAGTTATATATATATTATTATTATTATTATATATATATATATATATATATATATAGATATATTATTATTATTATCATTATATATATATATTATACATATATATATATTATTATTAAAATAGCAATTAGTAAAGCATATATTGGTTTTGTTTCTCAGTGAAAATTAGTAATATATATATATATATATATATATATATATATATATATTATATATATATATTATTATATATTGTTATTATTATTACATATATATATATATATATATATATATATATAATAGTAATTAGTAGCATGTATTGATATATTGAATAACACAGTAGTGATTAGTATTATATATATATATATATATATATATATATATATATATATATATATATATATATATATATATATATATATATATATATATATATATATATATATATATATAAATATATATATATATTTATATATTTTTAGTAATAGTAGCATGTATTTATATTGAAATTCCACTGATGATATATGACGTTAATATGTCTAGTAGCACATACATATTTTTGATGATTTGTAAGGATACGCAAGATTGCATGTTTTTATATTACGCGTCTTTAAAATTAAATTACTTTTATTCTCTACTATTTATGGAAAATTATTTTCTTACAAAATTAAATTTAATCTTTATTTACATTATTTATGGAAAAGGGCCCCGCATTTTCAAATGGCCCAGGGCCCCGCAATGTCTTAATCCGGCACTGGTCTTACATGAACGTATACTATTACCTGTGCTAATGTATAGTAGTGTGACTATGTGTCAGTCTGAGATTTAAGCCGTCTATTATTATTGGTTTTATAATGTTTGTGAGAGGTACTGAGGTTGAGTGGTTTATTGCAACTTTTGTTTGGGGATAAGTGGTTTTATTATATTCAGTGTGAGCTTTTCTAGGAGCTTACACAGAGTTGATAGTAGTGAAATTAGGCAATAGGAAGAGGGGTTTGAGGGGTCTTTTCTTGGTTTTAACCTTGGGATGATAATTGCTCTTTTTCCAGAGAAAGGAAATTTGATTTAATTTGATGGAATTGTTGTACGTGTGTGTATTAAATGAGTTAGTGCGATACTTCCTAAGTGTTTAATGTGGATGTTTGAGATGTTATCAAGGCAGGTTGCTGGTATGTTTTTGAGGGTCTTTTTCAATTGGTGTTCTTTCTACTGCTTTGGTCGTGGTTGCTTTTTATTTTCTTAAGGGATCTAATTAATTTCCTATTTTGTGGATGGGTGAGTTTATGACTTTGTTTTGCAAAATGTGTTTCGAGGGTGTTGGTATGTTGTTCTATTGTTTGCAGGGATTGAGTGTTAGGTTTTTGATAGATTCGTGTGGGCGAGTAGGGTTGTTTTTTGCGTTGTTTAATATTTTAATTAAGTTGCACATTCTATTGTTTTGTAGTTTTTTTAAGATGGGCTTGAAAATTATTTGAAGCGTGTGTTTTGGTTAGGTTTGTAATTTGTGTATTTAAATTATTGATTTGAGTTTTAATTTGTTTTGTTTGATGTACTGATTTTTTGAGTAGGTTTCATCGTTTGATCAAGTTTGAGATTTCAGGTGTAAGGGTGGGGTTATACTTTTTGAGGTATCCCGAGGTATATTTATAGGTGTGCAGCTTTTTGAATTGTTAAAGTAAAGATTTGGATAGCTGTGTCTAGTGTTGTGGTATTTGAGATTAGTATAGATTGAGTATCATTTTCTATGTATTCTGTCCAATCTGCTCTTTTGTAATTGGTGAGTTTCCCTACGAGTGTGGTTGTGTTTATTGGTAATTTGATATTTTATGATCATGGGCAGGCAGTCAGAAATTAGGTCAGTTTTAATGACCATGGGGGTTTTGTGTGGAGATTTGGGGGGCATAATGTTAGGTTTGTGGATGTATTTGATCGGTTTGTTTGTGGAGGAATTCTAGTGTGAAAGTTTTTATTGTTGAGGATGTTTAGATGATCTAGATATGTTATTAAATGAATTCCTCTTGGGTCTGCACTTTGGTCTTTATACCATGTTGGGTGATGTGCATTGCATCACCTCCTATTATGAGGTTTGGGAGGTTTGAGATGGGGGTGAGATTTGAAGTGTAGTTCTGGGGCAGTGGGGTGAGGTGTAATGTCAGATGCAAAGGTTTATTATGTTATTTGGTCTTTTTTTAATCATTATTTTAAAAGATCGAATTTTTGGTGGTATGGTTGTGAGTGTGGTGGTGTTTGTATATGGTAGTGAGTTGTGTATGAGGTAATTTTAACATTTTAGGATTGTGCCATCTGTTAGGCATAAGTTTGGTTAGGTCATATATATATTATATATTAAAAAAAAAGAAACACCAAGAATATATTATTATATATATATATAATATATATATATATATATATATATATATATATATATATATAATATATATATATATATATATATATATATATATTATATATATCTACACACAAACAATATCTCCTCTAGAGCCACACATAAACTGAATGTGATGAAAGGGCAAACTGGAACAAATTTTGGCCAACACAGAGTCCCTTACAATAGTTTTCAGACAATTTCTTCATCCTATGTTAAACTAGCACCGCAAGCTTGGGATCCCACAATATCAAAGATCAACAATAAAAAAGTGGGGATAGCGCAAAACAAAGGTTTGAGAATAATAAGAGGTTATCTCCCCTCTATCCCATCCATCATTTACAAAAAAAAATAAAAATCCTTCCAAGAGAGGCGGCCCATCTTGACATGTTAGGCCGCCAATTTTAAAGCAAAACGCTGTCATAACGACTCACCCCCTAACCAAATGGTCAGTTTGTGACAAATGTTAATGTAAATAACTCCAAGGTTGTTATGGTTATTGATTTGACTGACATACACACACACACACGCATAGAGGAATGAAGGCAATCAATATTAATTGCTAGATTTGAGATTAATTTACCACAGTTTTTCTGGTAATGAGTCTCATTATGTGTCACAATTTCACCCTTCCTTATGGTATATTTAAATTTTTATATTTCAAATGATATTGCTAAATTATATATATATATAATATATATATTATATTGCTATATTATATATATTATATAATATATATATATATATATATATATATATATATATATATATATATATATATATATATATTTATATATATATATTATTTAATATATATATAATAATAAATGGGAGGAAAAATCTCAAATAGGATGAATTTTTAAGCTAATATTTAGACTGGCAACATTCAAATCCTTGCCATCTTTACAAAACACCTGTTATATATGTTGCTAGATGATTACACAACAATTATTATGCTTAATACTAATTTTCTAAATGTTACTGATGTAATTCAAAAGTTTGACTATTCAGAGTTATGAACCAATATTACCAGCAACAAACTGGAATAGCTAATCAGATACTGAAAAGAGAGAAGTGATTTTATGTCAACCTTCCATTAAATTATTATAACTTTATCTTACAGTACTTTTGAATTGTTTAATGTGATAAGCATGAAACAATAAAAAAAGGCTTTAGGTTTAGGCAATTAGGAAGGAACTCTTAGGCATTACCATAACTACGAATATATGCCAAATTGTTCCAACAATTATAGGAATGATGAATTTAACAATCAAGCTGTGAGAGCAATTAGTTTCTTAATAAATTAAATTATAAGTTTAATAAGCAAGTGATTAGGTATTGAACTTGACACCTATATTATAAGTAAGGCTCAAGCAAACATACCTCATAATCATCTTCAAAGTTTCTTACTATAGAAATGAGTTGCAATTTTGTAATGATACATTCAGGAAGTGGAGAAAAATATATAAGGTTGTAACGGCAGTCTTGTTGAGGTGTTAATATAAGATATTTCCCACAGTCAGACACATCTGCCCCTCTGTTAATTTTTTTAAAATAAAAAATTAGTTAATTATATTAATCATCGTAAGTGATGTTTGTATGAAAAGTATTACTTTTTTAAATAAAGATACATAGTGGTAAATGTGTAACTGCATATTAACAAAATGTGCAATGTTTGAATATCTATTTTAATATGAACTTCATTTAGAAATCAAAGGGGTATACGAATATAAAAAGTTCTAAGTACCACTTTTCTACTCAAGCATCGGAATGTGAATAGAGGTGCCTTGAATATAAGGAAGAAATATCAACATCTTAACATTCTAAACTGGTGATTATAAAATTTCTTTCCAGAAGAGAGTCTAGTAACAAATAATTTTTTCTTTTTTTACCATCTGACCTGGTTTTCCTGACTTTCGACAGTCCTTTTCAAAATGTTAACCAGCCCAGAGGACAGGTTCTCTGTGTTCTTAAACAAATTTACACCACATTTCGGTTTGAGGCGGGGCTTTTGATTAGCCCCAAATAATTAATTCAGAATCAGTTCTATATCCAGATAAAATAATTGTAAGCTCTTTTAAGTTAGAGGTAGTGCATAGTTATGTCCCCACTGTGACTGGGCTCTTACATAAGTTCTAGTGTTGGAATTCTTAAAGTCCGGATCCATAAATGCATTGGATTATTCATAAGATATTATGTGATCTGTCTGGAGAGGAGTTCTCCCTAGTTAAAGAGCATTCTATGTCCTCCCAGGTGCTGTTCACAATTTAGTACTCCCAAGTTCTGCATCAATTGAACACACTCAATCTCTTTGATTCAGAAATAGTTATTTATTAATAAACATAACCCCTTATTGGGCAACAGTTCTTCCATGCAATTGAACAAAGCTTAATCTTTTTAATATATATATATATATATATATATATATATATATTATTTCTATATATTATATATATATATACTTATTATATATATATATATATATATATGATGTATGTACATATTTACAGGTTTATATTATATATATAAAACTTAAGATATATATATATATAATTATATATACCTATATATTAATATATTGTATCACTATATTTATATATAATATAATATATATGAGGGTATTTTGTTACCTGTACCGCTGCATGCCGCTCGATAATTTTTTGAAAACTTTTATATTTTGCATGGCGTAAATGTTATCCGCTGGCAAGTCAAAACCACCATTCGTTTTTGTAATTACTCTGTTGTAACAGGGTGAGCCAAAATGTTTGACCAGGTGGAGCAAAATTTATCACTTAATAGAGGTAACATTTTAAGTCATATCTCCATATTGGTAATTCTTATACCAAATTTCATAGAGAGTGATTTGTTAGGGATACTTTAAAGTACATTTGGGCTTTCATGTTTTTTTTTGGGAAAATAATATTTCACCATGAAAATGAATCCGAAAAATTGTGTAAAAAATCGAAGAAATTTCCATTTTCGTGGGTGTATTATTAAAAGAAGAAAATAATTTAACGATATAAAATTTTGTGTGATGTTATAAATACTAAAGTATGGTTTAACTTAAATCTTATTTGAAGTTGGTAAATATGTTTTAAAAAAAATTTTACAGGGTGTCAAAAATCAATTTTTCGGAAAATCGGTAACTCTTTGAACCTTAATTTCTCTGATGGGGTAAGTGCTAAAAATCTGAAATTTTACACATTTTACTACTACCATAGATGTTCCTTCACTGCAATATTGACTTTTGTATTGCTTGTTTTAAGAAATACAGCTATTCAAAAATGCCAAAAAAAAATTTTTTTTAAGTTTTTATGATTTAGCATACGTTAGGCCACTACGTAATATAAAACCTATATGTTTAAAGGTGTTAATTTATTATTATTATTAGAATTATAAAAATGTATGTAAAAATTCTTTTTTTTCAAGTTTTTATTTAGACTATTACTATGAAAATGGAGTGATGGTTTGCAATGTAAACTTATACTTGGGAAAATGTCCAATAAAATATAAACTTAGACTTGGTTTTTTCTATCCAATTAATACATATAACATTATTAAAATCTACTTAACATTTAATTATAATTAAAATTAGTTTGGATAAACACAGACGTAATAAATTTAATGACCGTTTCTCCCCGACGCCATGACCGGTTTTTCCCGAATTCAATTTTTTGAAAATGGAATTTTTAAAAAAACACTATAAATTAAGATATTTCCACATTTCATGTTTCCATTATTTCTATAAACATAGATTTTTTTAATCTTAAACATTACTGTTTTAAGAAAATGTAACTTAAAATTTCGATTTTTCTTGATTCATTTTAAAAAAAAAAAAAAAACGGCGATTTTTGACCGATTTCCCCCCCATTTACGGTACCTATTATATATATATATATAATATATATATATTATATATACTATTTATATTATAATATATATATATATATATATATATATATATATATATATATATATATATAATATATATATATATAGTACCGTAATATATAATATATTATTATATATATTATATATATAATATATAATATATTATATATTATTATATATATATATTATATTATATTAATATATTTATATATATAATATATAATATATATATTAGATATATATATATACATAACGTACACACACAAACATTTTTTTTAAGATAAGAGGCCCGCTATATATATATTTTTATTTACAATCAACATGGTAAGGGCGACACAAGCACACTTCAAAATCTTAGCTTGCTTAACTGAATTAATGTCGCGCATACATTTAAATATTCATTACGTCTTTGTTTGTCCAAACTAATTTTTAATGTATAATTTCAAATGTATAGTATAGATTGTTAATAGATGTTTTGGTATTAATTTTGGATAGAAAAACGCAAGTCTGTTATATTTTATTGACATCCAAACGTGAAAATTTTTTTCCAAAATATGAATTTTATTTTCATGGTTTTGATGCTAAATAAAAATTTGAAAAAAAAAGACTTATGACAATAAATTTTAATAATTTCTAAATAATAATAATATATTTTACATACATAACAATAAAGGTACTTTATATTACGAGTAGGCCTCTGTACGCAATATCATAACACAACTTAAAAAAAAGTTTTTTTTGGCAGTTTTGAATGGCTGTATTTCTTTAAACAAGCAAATACCAAAGTCAATATTGCAAGTGGTGAAGGAACATCTACGGTAGTAGTATAATGTGTGTAAATTCAGATTTTTAGCAACTAAACCCCATCAGAGATATTCAGGTTCAAAGTTACAATTTATCCGAAAAAATTAAATTTTTTGGACACCTGAAATTTTTTTTTAAAAATATTATACCAAACTTCAAATAAGAATTAAATGTTAAACCATACTTTAGTATGTAACATCACACAAAATTTTATATCGTTAAATTATTTCCTTCTTTTTAATAATACACCCACGAAAATGGAAATTCTTCGATTTTTTAAAACAATTTTTCGGATTCATTTTCATGGTTAAAATATATTTTACAAAAAAAAAAACTATGAAAGCCCAATGTACCTTAAAGTATCCCTAAACAATCACTGTCTATGAAATTGGTAATAAGAATTACCAAATATGGAGATGACTTAAAATGTTAACTTCTATTAAGTGATAAATTTTGCTCCCCCCTTGGTCAAACATTTTGGCTCACCCTGTTACACCAGAGTAATTACAAAAACTAATGGTGGTTTTGAACTTTCCAAGGATAACATTAACGCCATGCAAATATAAAAGTTTTCAAAAATTATCGAGGCCAACTTCCATTATTTTGGTACGGAAAAAATGGATAGACCCATATATAAGAACAAATGCTATTTTTCAAATTTACACTTTTTTTATGTATATAAATACAATTAACCCTTATTCTATTCACTGATGAAATCATAAATTACATTAATTTAATACATTTTATTTAAATTATGACAAATTATAACTATATATTCTCATTTGAATCCTCCTAGCTTTCGTGGGTCACCTCTTTCAGGGGTTTCCAAAGAGAGAATGTGATTGTTTCAGGCTGTAGATATTGTTAACTTTGTAGCTGTTGCTTTTGATATTCAGCATTGCCATGTCGTTCCAGTTTCTTTAAAATTCGTCTGCATGAAGTGGCCATTTTTAGACTTTCGTTAATTGTTTCATCTATAGTATAATTACCTCTGTCTCTGTTAAAGTTATCTGTGTTCTTTATAATATAAGCTTCATAAAATTTTCTATATTTATGATTGTTTATTATTTGTATTTTCTGGTTATTTTCAATATTGATGGGATGGCTTTTGTTCATTTGATGTATTACTAGGGGAGAGTTACTATTATAAGTGCGTAAATCGTATTTGTGCTGAAATATCCTTCTGTTAAAGTCTATCGTTTCCCCTATATATTTGTTGTTACATGATTTACATATGTATTTACATCAATGTAAATCATAACCCCAAGGATGTTTATATTGTCAACAGGAGAGACGAGAGAACCGTCGAAAGAGAAAGGAAAGTTATGTGTTTTGTAATTTATATCTGTATTGATTGGTAATGTGTATTTATGTTTATTAAAGGTATCGTAGTTTGTGTTTGAATTATTTTCCTTATTTGTAAAGACTTTTTTTTCGCTTTATTTAGACTCTGGTTAATGATATATTTTGGGTATTTTAATTTGATGAACGTATCTTTTATGTTTTTAATTTCTGTTTCTATTGTTTGTTCACTGCATATTCGGTAAGCACGTAGTGCTAAAGTAACTATGACACCCTTTTTAATATGTATTTTATGCGTAGAATACCAGTGTGTGTTTTTAGGATTATGTGTTGCTTTTCTAGACTGAGAAAATTAGGTTATTAGGATTGTTCCCAAAGACTTAAATGAGTCAAAGGAGATTTTACTCTCCATCAGCGGGATTCGAAACACTGGAATCCGCGTCGCTGTTAACAGTAACCGGTCGCCTTATCCACTAGGCCATCCACATTCCCAAAAAGAAACGTTTCAAGCGTAGCTTTTAAAGCTCCCGGTTTTCTCATCCCATAATTGCTGAGTACTCAAAGGCCAGCCCCCAAAGACTTAAATGAGTCAAAGGAGATTTTACAAAGAAAAGAGACATTGAAAAAATATTAAATATTTTTTCAGACTCTACTAAATTTGAAGTAATAACTGGAGACTGTCATAAAATCATGCATTCCACTGAGGATAAATTGAATAGATTACTCAGAAAACTAAAAGGTTCAAACAAAATTGATGATTATACATATTCCTCTCTTTATTCCTCCGGTGCCAAGCCTGGAATCTTACATGGACTGCCAAAAGTGCATAAACCTGACTGCCCGGTTCGACCTATTTTATCTTCTATTGGCACTATTAATTATAAACTATCGAAATTTTTCGTTCCCATCATAGAAAATTTAATGAGAAATCTTTACACTATTAAAGATACTTTTTCTTTCGTCAACGAAAAAATAAATTTTCCTAATGCAAATTTATATCATATGGCAAGCTTTGACGTTCAAAGCTTATTTACTAATGTGCCATTAAGAGACTTTAGAAATCATTTTAAATCCTTTGTTTAAAAATTCGTCTATAGTTCATGGTCTTAATTTACTAAGTTTTAGAGAGTTACTCTACATATCAACGAAGGATATAATATTCTTATAAAATGAAAGTTTTTATAAACAAATTGATGGTGTTGCTATGGGTAGTATTCTAGGCCCAACTCTTAGCAACATCTTCATGTGTTTTTATGAAATTTGGCTTAACGAATGCCCAAATGAATTTAAACCTATACTTTATTGAAGATATGTTGATGACTCTTTTCTTCTTTTTAGGTCTTATGTTCATATTGACGAATTTTTACAATACATCAACTCCAAACATCCGAATATCAAATTCACGGTTGATGTTGAGAAGGATAATTGTCTGGCTTTTCTTGATATCAAAGTATATAAGGACGACAACAAATTCCACACTAGCGTTTTCAGGAAACCTACTTTTACTGGATTGACAACTAATTTTAATTCTTTCATTCCTCATATTTTAAATAGTTATGATCAAGACACTTTTTGATGGGGGATACAAGATTTCATCCTCTTATGTCAATTTCGCAAATGAACTAGAATTCCTGAAATCGATATTTATGAAGAACGGCTTCCCAGAATTTTTGATTGATAAAACATTCTGTAAACTACTTTCTTCAAAATTTACAAATAAACCTCTTACTCGGATGATAGTTCCCAAGGATATCCTGTATATGAAGTTACCTTTCATGGGAAGAATGAGTTATGAAATTTGACGTAAAATTGATTCACTTTTAGAAACAAACTTTCCTCAGTTCAAATTTAAGTTAATATTCTCTAGTGAAATGAAAATTGGAAGTTATTTTAGATTCAAAGATAAACTTCCTATTTCTCTGTGTTCTTCAATAATTTATCAATATAAGTGTGGTGACTGTGATGCCACCTACATAGATTATTAGAAACTTTTCCACACATATTGCAGAACATAAAGGTATATCATTTAGAACCCAAGATCATCATCATCATCCTCCCTTTTCGGCTATAAACCCTCATTCTCTCCATTAAAACCATCATATACATGATACCAATTTTAGTATAATAGCCCAAGCTGAGGAACCTGACCTTTTTTTGTTACAATCCTTATATATTTGACATCTTAAACCAAAATTAAATGAAAATTTAAATACTAATAGCTTAATACTACTGAAGTGAAATTTTGTCTCATTCGTGAACTTTTTAACAATTCTATACTTTAATCATTCTTTATCAATAAGTATAATATTACTTATTCTAATTTATATTATTTATTTTGTATAATTCTTATCATTGTATTATCAACCTTGAAAATGGGAAGCTGTTGTCTTACCCAAAACTAGTCTGTAATAAATATTTCTTTCAAATTGTTTAAATATGTCTGGGTCATTCTTGCTATTTTATATACGGTATTATATATATATATATATTTATTTATATATATATTATATATTTATATATATAATATAAAATATATATATATATATATATATATATATATATATATATATATATATATATAATATATATATATATTATATATATATATATATATATATATAGGATTTTTTTTTTTCCCGTTAAAGCCGCCCACATCGATATATCGATTATTTTATTAAACTTTCGATTTTTTTTAACCCTTTGGATTTGAGATCAGCGTTAAAGCAATTACCTTATTAATATTATATATAATATTATATATATATATATATATTATATCATATATATTAATATATATATATATATATATAATATATAATATATATATATATATAGATATATATATATTATATATATATATTATATATACATATATATACTATCATATATATATATATATATATATATATATATATTATTATATTATATATTTATATATCGACAAATCCATATATAATATATATATATATATATATATTATATGATATATATATTATATTATATGAAAGTCGTTTTATGATTTAAAACTAACAACACCTAGAGTAGACCGCATAGATATCAGGAGTCAGGGTCTCAGCCTCTAGGTGGACGACGGGGGGGACTTCGTCCCCCCTCTGTCCCCTATCAGCTCAAGCCCCCTAAAAATTGAAGTTCAAGTTAACATATATTTCCATTAGGGGGCTCGAGCCTATGGGGGACAGAGATGGGGACGAAGTCCCCCCCCGTCGTCCACCTGGAGGCCGAGAGACCCCGACTCCTGATATCTATGCTGTCTACTCTAGGGTGTTCGTTAGTTTTAAATCATAAAACGACTTTACATATAGGCTGTACATATAATTTTTATGGCCAGCTTCTGGATTATCTGTCATATGTATCTTAAAAACTATTAATACTACAGTAAAAAGGAATACATTTTCGAAATCAGCGTAAAATGGTAGCCATGAAACGTATAATTAATGTAATAAATGAGTAATAAATAACAATTAATATGTTCGTTTAAAATGGTAAATTCGATCAAAAAATGTGCAATCTCTAAAAAGAATTCATTATAACGGGGTCATAATTGTAACGGGGTTTGTAACAGGGTTTGAATAGCAAAATCTTTCTCGTCCAGAAAATTAAATTATATACTTATATATATATATATATTATATATATTATATATAAATATAATATATATATATATATAAAATATATATATATAAAATATATATATAATATATAATATATATTTATATAATATATATATATAGGGCCAAATAGGGGGCTCGAGCCGACGGAGGACATAGGGGGGGATGTTTTCATTACCCCGTAGGGGAGGGCGGAGGAAACCCCCGCGACACCCAATACCAAAGACGGGGTTCCGGAGACGCCCTCCCCCAGAGGGGGGAAAATAATTCCTTACCCCGTAGTTCCCGGAAAGGCGAAGACCCCGACTCCTGCCATCGGGGCGGTATACCCTTGGGCTATTCATTAGGTTTAAACACCACATCTTAAAGTACGCTTAATAAAATAAGTTTTAACAATTACTCTTTACATTTTATTAACTTTTTTTAAAATCGCTTTTTTTTTTTTTTTAAAGTTTTCCAGGACTAACCTCTTTACGCTGATTCCAAAAAAATGTATTCTCGTTTTACTGTAGCATTAATAGTTTTAAGATACCATATGACGGACAACTCCAGAAGTGACCATTTTTATTATTACACTCTGGTAATAAGCTTTATAAGCTGATTCCAAATATGTAAGTGTTAAAAAAATCGAGTTTAATAAAATAATCGATATATCGAGGGGGCTTTAACGAAAATAAACTATATATATAATATATATATATATATATATATATATATATATATATATATATATATATATATATATATATATTTAATTATTGTATATATATAATATATATATATATATATATATTATATATTATAACGAAAATATATATATATATATATATATATATATATATATATACGGTATATATATATATTAAACTAGTGCTTAGAATGATTTAATTCAGCCATGCTTCTTAGTTCTAAGCTTTAGGGGGTAAAAAAAGTCTGTTCCTGTTCAAAGTCGCGGCTAAAGTCGCAAAAATTAGTTATGCAACTTTGCTTAGTCCGACTTTTCTAAAACGTTAGCGACTTTGCGACTTTCGACTTTGAAATTCATAGTGCAACGAAGTCGCAAAGTCACAACTCAGTGTCGCAATGCCCAGCTCTGGTTGATTCATACATTAGTTGGTTCTCGGAACATCTGGTTAATACAAAATTAAATATGGTAACTTCACAAATTCTTAGAGCATATAGACTTTGCAGTCCAAATAAGATAAATTTAGAACTGGAAAACATTAAAGATATGTTTCTTAATTAAGGTTATCCGATGAAAATAATTTATAAAGCCCACCAGATGGCTAAAAAAACTTTTTATAATGATTCTTCTGACGGCGAACCAACCTCTGACTCGATCTCTTATATTAATATCCCTCCTAATAATATTCTTGATTACAAAAAGATTCTCCCTTCTAACTTTAAACATGTTAAAAATGTTGCCAAATTACAAACACAACTTCATAGCACTTCAGTTTGTACAAACTCAACTTCTGCTCTGCCCATTGCTGGAGTTTACTCTATTAAGTGTAATTCTTGCCCTCAGTTATATTTTGGTGAATCAATAGATGTTGATAGATGCATTTATCAGAATGGTTACGATTTAAGAACTGACAATGTAAATTCGGCATTGGTCAAACATAGAAGTAGATTTGACTACCATATTGATGTTAAAAATTAGAATAGCGTCCAGAAATGTGATAATAATTTTAAACGAAAACTTTTAGAGAGTTTTTCAATATATAACGCCAAAACCCAACATATTAATGTTTTGGAGGGTGATTCTGAGTAATATTCTCAAGACTGATAAGAAATGGCTACTCTTCGCTGACAACAAGAAAAAATGACAACCAACTTATTCAATATTGAAACCTCCAATTTTTTAAAAAAGAGAATCTTTCTATGTATTAGTTGCGTATGGAATTTTTCGTTGAATAAAGTGCTTATGCACCGAAAGGCCTACAAATTTTCCCATCGATCATTTTTGTTTTATAAAAAAAATTTTTAATGTTTTAATTTAAATGTAACGTAGTTACCTTGCTTTAGGGGTGTTATATTACTATATATATATATATATATATATATATATATATATTATATATATATATTATTATATAATATATATATATATATATATATATTAATTATATATATATATATATATATATATATAAATGCATATGTCCTGGCACTATAGGACAAACTTCCGAAGAGAGTCTCCAATGCTTCTTCGCCCCACCCGCATCCCAATGCGAGGTCACTGCAGCAACGATGCAATTGCCGCCCCTTCCGGAGAAATCCGAGGATCGCTTGGGACACTCGATCTCAACTACTTTACATCACCTTTACCTTTGCTTTTTTCTAAATCCTGGGGCATACTACCGGCGCATGCCTCAGCTTTTCTACTAAAGCCGGGTACATAGAAAGAAACACGGGACATGGAATTTGGTTATGCCCCATCTACGACAAGATCGTAAAAAGAAATTCAATCTAATGCAACAAGTGTAAGCAGAGGATCCTAAAACACTGTTCATCTTTCACAACGCTCCCCCATCTAAACCATGACTGGAAGGCAAACAAACAAAATCACAACATAAACATATTACAAATAAACATAAATGAACTACAAGATAAAAACAAGGAAATAAAAATCTTTCTAAAACAAAACAAGATCCACATAGTTCTAATTCAAGAAGCACACCTCCCAGAAAATTCCATTTACACATCACAAAATCCAAATAATCACACATTATTAATCCTCATACATAACTTACAACAATACACAAACACAACGACAATCACAACAACATCATCAAACGACAATACCATCAAAATTCAATCTTTTCACTTTCACTGTTTTGCGAAATGTGTTGCGAGGGTGTTGGCGCGGTTTTATTGTTTGTGGGGATTGAGTGTGGGGATTGAGTGTTGGGATTTTTAATAGATTCGTGTGTGGGAGTTGGGTTGTTTTTTTGCGTTGTTTAATATTTTTATTTTGTTCCACATACTATTATTGTTTGTTTTTGTAGGTTTTTTGTTAGATGGGCTTGAAAATTATTTGAAGTGTGTATTTTGATTAGATTTGTAATTTGTGTGCTTAAATTATTGATTTGTGTTTTAATTTGTTGCGTTTGCTGTGCTAATTTTTTGAGTAATTTTCGTTGTCAAATCAAGTTTGAGATTTCGGTTGTGGGTGTAGGATTGTAGTTTTGATGCACCCGAGGTATATTTAGGTTTGAGGATTTTTGATTATATATATATATATATATATAGAGTATATATATATTTATTTATATATATACATATATATATATATATATAGTATATAATATATATATATATATATATATATATATATATATATATATATATATATATATATATATATATATGAGAGGTATGTGTGCAAGTAATACTTTCTTTAAACACAAGAGTATCCATAAGTAACTAGAGTTGATGTAGGTAGAGATGGTATCGAAGTGAAAAGTATGATTGATTTTGTGTTGGTGGAAGAAGGAGATGTTGAAGTATCTGTTGGATGTTAAATCAGTGAGGGGTTTAGGAATGGGATTATCGAATCATTATGTTATTCTATGTAAAATTAGTTAGTGGGGCTTGGATGGAGAGGAAGGTGACAATATAGTTAAATGGTAAAACTTTTCAAGAGGAGAAGTTGCTAAACAAGCAACTAATGTGATGGCATGTAAAGATGTCAAAACCATATTAAATTAAAGTCTGAAAACTGAACACATCTATATAAACAGAAGAGTTAACAGCAAAGTAAAAGAAGCATGTGATGATAAGCAAGAACAATACTAGATGGTGAATTTAAAGAGATGTTAATGGTTATAAAGAAAGCAAGATTGAATGAAATAAAATAATGATAAAGTCAGCAAATTATTTAACTATACAAGGAAGAAGAAACAGCCAAGCTACATATGGTTAAAGCAAAATGTTTACTGACATTACTGAAACAAGAACTATATAGAATACAGCTTCCTGGCATGAGTTAAAATCAATACTATAATATGGAACCAAGCCTATATAAACACAATTAACAGCACGCTGCTACAACTGATTAAATGGATGCGAGGGAGTGAGGAAAGAACACTTCGAAAATCTGCATAATATTGGCAGTACGAAGAGGTGATAGTAATGTGTGTGGGTTTGATGGTGCACAAAGGAATAGGTTTTGGGGATGAGGTTAGTAAGGAGGAGGTAATGGTGAGAGGAGAAAGTTGAAGAATGGTAAAACTGCAGGGGTAAGGATGAAATTACTGGAAAAATGATCAAGAACGGAGGCGAGATAGTGATTGATTGATTTAAAGTTGTGTAATAAAGCGTTATGGAGGGTATAGCGTCTCTAAGGGGATTGGAGGAGATTGGTAATAGTACCCTTATATAAGGGTAAGGGAGAAAAGGGGAACTGTACAAATTATAGGGGAATAAGCTTATTGAGTGTTGTAAAGATATATGCTGGTATTTTGGTCGAAAGAGTGCGTCGAGTGACTGAAGGATCTGATTTGTGAAGAACAAGGTGCATTAGGGAGTGGTAGAGGATGTGTGGATCAAATCTTTACATTGAAACAAATGATTTGAAAATGAGGGAGAAGAAGAATAAAATAGATTTAGGTTTTATGGATTTGCAATATTGTATGATAGGGTTATTAGGGAAGCTCTATGGCAGGTGTTAGTGATATATGTATGGTGTTGGTAGGCTTGAATGGAATCAAAAGTATGTATGAGGATAGTGAGGTGTGTGTAAGAATAAAATGGTGTCAAAAGTGATTGGTTTATTAATAGAGGAGTGAGACCAGGGTTGTGTTATGTCCTTGGTTATTCAACTTGTATAAGGATGAGGTTAAGAAAGAATTAGAGGTGATGGAAGTGGCAGGAAATGGTGTTAGAATGATGGAGAATGAAGATGAGTGAGGGTGACCTACCTATTATATGCGGAGGATTTGTTCTGTGTGGTGAATCTGAAGAGAGTTTGAGAGGGATTGGTAGAGAGATTTAAGTACAGTGGAGAAATTTGAAAGTAAACGTAGATAAGAGTAAGGTTATTATGGTTGTGAGTGAGGACAGTCCCAGTGTGAAGTTATATTAGATAGTGAGCAGCTGGAACAAGTGTTCAAGAGTTTAAATATTTAGGGTATGTGTTGGATGAGAAGGAACGGATGATGCAGAGTGTAGTAGAAAGCTAGAATGGTATATATATATTGCTGGTGCAATTAAATCGTTGGAATGTAAAAGGACTAAGTCTGGAGTGAGCTAGGGTCTTGCATGATGAGTATGTTGTTTACCAGTGTTATTGTAGTAGTGAGACTATGGTCTGGGAATACATAGATCTAAAGTTCAATGTGTTCAGATAGACAGTCTCTTAGAGGAGTGCTAGGTGTGAGAAGAATTGATAAAATGAGGGAATGAACGTATTAGGGGAGAGATCATACAGGAAGTGAAAGGGGTAAACGAGAGAATAAATGAAAGTATGCTGAGATGGTTTGGTCATGTGGAAAGGATGAATGATAGTTGGTTGGTTAAGCGGAAGTATAGTGGTGAGTGTGTTGGGAACCGACCGGCTGGGAGACCGAAGAAAAGTAAAGGAATGTCTGCAGGAGAGAAATGGGAGTTTGGCAGAGAACAGAAGAAAGGTGCATGATAGGAGAGTGAGAATGGCGGTTTTGTGAGGGGGTATAGCTGTGGGGATGTGAACTTGGCACTTGACGATTTAACATAGTGAGTGGATCTGTCGTGGTCCCGTGAAGCCTAGGGGTGGATTTTCTGACTGCGACGAGTTCTTACTAATAATGGTACAGAGGGGGTGGTAAGGTTGGGCTTTCTTTTCGACTTTTGTCATATTTTTCCACTGCTTTTCTTTTCCGATGCTTGTCACGCACCTTACTCCCCATCTTGGGAATTAAAAGGAAGAGGAAGAAAGAAGAGAAATATATATATATATATATATATATATATATATATATATATATATATATATATATATATATATATATATATATATATATATATATATATATATATATATATATATATATATATATATATATCGTTATATATATATATATATATATATATATATATATATATATATATATATATATACACAGCAGTTGGCAGAGCGATATATAACTAAAAAAAAATATATATATATATATATATATATATATATATATATATATATATATATATATATATAATGAAAATCTGCTTTCACAAAGTCATAATATTTTGAATACTTACATCCTCCATTTTGGATGATTTGGGAATTCCACAGCCAAGACATCATCTCTTTGTGAAGTTCCAACTTTATGGTAATAAAGTTTTTGATTTTCATTAGAAGTGGTTTCAGATCCATCAGTTTTGCCATCTTGTTCTGGGTAATACTTAAAATTTGATTTAAAATTAATTAAAAAGGTTAGAAGAATACGATTTATTTGTTTTATTATTAAGAGAAATGTCCATTTAAAAGTCAACATACGAGTGATTTTAATTGCAAGCTCTAAAATTTTATTAAAATTTTGAAAACATGCTTTCTCCCATTTCTCTACAATTCCATGTAGAGGTGTTTAGGATTCACTTTCTTTTGGATCTAGCCAAAACCAGAATTAGATCCCGATATATATTACTATATATATAGTATATATATATATATTAGTATATATATATATATATTATTATATAGTATATAGATATATATATATATATATATATTAATATATTATATATATGATTATATATATTATATAGAGTATATATATATATATTATGAAATATAATAATATAGATATACTTATTATCTTCCTTCTTCCTCCCAAGACTGGGGGTAATGGTGCGTGACATGACATCGGAACAATGAAAAGTAGTTAGAGAGAATATGACAAGTCAAAAGAAAGCCAACTTACGCTCCCTCTATTCATATTAGTGAGAACTCATCGCAGTCAGAAAACCACCCTAGAGTTCACGGAACCGCGTCGGACCTAAACTATGGCATCTCATCACAAGTGTAGAGGTTCATCACTGGCCCACGTGCGCAAAAACAATATGCATCAAAAACCCCTCCATCCACTGCTTTATGCACCTTTATACTCAGCCTCTGCAAACTCACACAGCATCTCTCCTTCGGAAATTCGTATCACTGACTCAATCCACTTTTTCTCCGTCTTTCAGCGACCGGTCGCTTCCCAACACACTCATCACTAAACATCCGCTTAACCAACTGGACTTCATTCATCCTTTCATATGACCAAACCAATCTCAATGACTACTTTCATTTATTCTCTCATTTACCGCTTCTCACACCACATAACTCTCTAACTACGTTCATTCCTCATTTTACCAATTCTTTTCACACCTAACACGTCCTTAAGATTTGTCCATCTGAACACGTCTTGAACTTTTACCGATCTATACCTCTTATACCAGACAATAGTTTCACTACTATACATTAACACAGGTTAACAACATACCTCATGTAAGACCCTAGCGCACTCAAGACTATATATATATATACGTCCACCAACAATTTAATTGCAACAGCAACCTTCCTGCCATTCAACGACTTTCCTACTACACTCTGCATTATCCCGTTCCCTTTTCATCCAACATATATCCAAATATTTAAACTCGGACATTTGTTCCAGCTGTTCACTATCTAACATAACTTCACACCGAGGACTGTCCTCACTCACGACCATAACCATAACCTTCCTCTTATCTATGTTTACTTTCAACGCCTCCTTTTACAATCACCCTGCCACAATTCTCTTCTACAATCCTCTCAACGCTCTCTTCAGATTTACCCACATAATACTCAATTTGAGTCCGCATATGAGAGGAGGTAGGACCCCTCACTCACCTCCATTGCTCCGAGCATTCTAACACCATTCTCCTGCCCCATCAATCTTCAATCCTCCTTTCACACAACCATCCAAATACAAATTGAATAACCTAAGGGAGACATAATACATCCGATGCTATGCACTTCCGCTATTAATAATTAAAACCAATCACTTTGGACACTACGATCTATTCTTAACCACACGCTTCCACTATCGCCATAACATACTTTTGATTCCATTCGAAGCCTACCACCACACCATACATAACTAACACCTGCCATAGGGCTTCCCTATTAAACCTATCATACACCTGTTACAAATCCATAAAACTTAAATACAATCTATTCCATATCTCTCCCTCATTTTCTCGCTCATTGATTTCAATGTAAAACGATTTGATGCACACACCCTCTACCACTCCCTAATAACGCACGCTTGTCTCCAAATCATCGACATTTTTGTCTTCAGCATACGTCCCGCAACTCACTTCGAACTAAAAATACCAGCTAACTATTCTTCCTACAACAATGTGCAAAAAACTAATTCCTCTATTATGATCTCCTACAGTTCCCATTTCTCCCTTACCCTTGTTATAAGGGTACTATTACTGCTCTCGCTCCAATCCTTTGAAGCTATACCCTCAATAAACGCCTTTATTACACAACTTCAAATCCAATCAATCATCATCGCCCATTCTTGATCATTTCACAGTAATTTCATCTATACCTGCAAGTTTTACCATTCTCAACTTTCTCAGACTCTACCATTGTACCCCTCCTGCCTAATGACCTCATCCCGAAAATACCTATTCCTTGCCCATCAAATCTCACACACATTCCAACTAATGCATCCCTCTTCAAATTACTGTTAATGATTATACAGAATTTCTCGAGTGTTCTTTCCACACTCCCCTCAACATCCATTTCATCAAGTTACAAAAGCACATCCCTATACATTATTCCAAGCAGTGTATTGGTTCCCCTTATTCTCATCTTAACCTTTCGCGCTTTCCTTCCAGAAGAGCTTCCTATTCCTTTCTAAGTCCCCATCATCCTCCCTTCCAAATTGGTTCATGCTACTTCTTCTTCTCCTTGTATGCACTTTTAGTATTCCTTTTTTCCTCTTATATCACTTCCACATCTTACTTTTGAAAATTCATTATTAGCCTTAGTACATTCAAACACAACGCTTTCTTTTTTTCCTTTTAACCGCTTGCATCACTTCTTCATTCCACCACTCACGTTACATTCTTACTTCCACTTTAGCACATCCACATACTTCCTTTGCACTACTAACTGCTTCCTTCATTTGCTCCCAGATTTGTTCAGTTATAACTTGTTCACATTCAACTGATTTACTTGCTAGTGTTCTTATATACGGTAATTATCCTTATTCACTTTAACGTTTCTCATCTTAATTCTACCCCTTCTTTCTGTATCACCTTCCTCTCCAATGCAGAGGCGGCGCCATTAAGTTGATTTTAAAAGAACAACAATAATGATCCGATAATCCCATTCCTAATCCCATCACTGATTTAACATCCAACACATACTTCAACATCTCCTGCTTCACCAAAACAAAATCAATCATACCTTTCACTTCAGAACCATCTCTACCTACACCAACTCTAGTATTCTAATGTATACTCTTGTGTTAAAAGAAAGTATTACTTACACACATACCTCTATCTTC
>JABUQX010007713.1:37500-45000 GCA_015478945.1 Trachelipus rathkii | reverse complement strand
ACGCAGACGCAGGCTTTAAAGTAGGGGAGATTAAATTCAGGGAGGAAATACAGAGATGGAAGAGAATTCCACAAAACCAGAGGTGCGTGGGAAAGAGGAAGCACCACAGCAAAAACTAGCCTGGAGTATGCCAATGTTCAACACAAACTCGTGCGAAGATTACAGCACCTATTGTGCTACGAAGGCGTCGTCAAGGTGGTGGTACGCGAGTGATTAAGTTCCCTCGAGCACTTGCCGCTGTGGTACCTATAGGATAGAGTATAAAGCACAACATTCGCCTTTGCAAAATTAGATCGTCAAGTGAACTGGAAAGTCAGAACAGTTTATAAGCCTTCTTGCCGTTGACTCGACCCTGTCCAAAGCCGGGTGAATAACCAGAGCTCCCCCCCCCCAGATATGAGAGCAGTACTCCATTACATAGGCGGATGAGACCTTTGTATAGCGGAGCAACTGACAAAAGGAGGAAATTTTCCCAGTCTACACAGAACTTCCAATTTCTTTGAGGCCGCGCCCTGGCAACCATTGTGATGTGTAGGTTCCCAAGACATTTTTCTGCTCATGTTAAGGCCCAAGGATGTTTACATTGTCAAAAGGAGAGACAACAGAACCGTCGAAAGAGACAGGAAAGTCAAGAAGTTATTTTTTGGAGCAAGAAAGAGATTTGTAAAAGTTTGGGTTTTTAAAGAATTGAAATTTACAAAAAGGTATTTCTATCCATCAGCGAGAATTAAATCGGAAAGATTAAGACGAGAGGCAAATCCAGAAGTAAAAGTGGGAGAAGAATTGATATGAGTTAAAGAATGAATGGTCGAGTCATCGGAATACGAGTGGATAGAGTTAGAGCTGCGTGCTGTTGAGAAGATCATTAATGAAAGGTAGGAAAAAAAGCGAGATAAGACAGAACCCTGAGGAACACCACTATTGACAGAAGAAGAAGAAGGAAGTCGCCCCATCAACAACAAGCCGATATATGGAGCGATTTGAAAGAAAGCTAGATATAAGTAAGCAAAGAGAAGGGAGGAAACCCAAAGGAGGGGTGCTTGGAGAGCAAGTGACGCTTGACATATTCGGTCAAATGCTTTGGATTATGCAAGCGCCAGCCCATAAATCGGTTTGATAGGAATGTATATCGCCAATAGACTCGTGCAGCGAGAGCCGTACTGGCGATCGAAAGAAGTGCAGTTTCCAGATGATCTAAGAAGTGAGTTGAGAAGGGGTTTCAAAGATCTTAAAGAAGAATACAAGTGAGAGCTCCAGGGCGATAGTTAGAGAAGGATCAGAGCGGCTCCTTTTTTCGGAATAAGTTGGACATGTGAGAGCTTCAAACACTGAGGGAGGGTAAAGTTGCATAGATTGAGACATAGAGAAATATAGTTGAGCTAAGGGGCCGAAAGATTAGCCTTTCAGTTTGGAGAATTAGGCAACACAATGATCAGATCAAAAAAGAGGAGGAAAGGCAGATTTAATGTTTTTGGCAAGAGGCCAAAAGGATTTGTCAGTAGGAGAACCCAGGAGGTTAGCGGCACTTTCCTTTCATGAAAGCCAGCTTTGCTCGTCGAAAAGTATCCCTGCAACGATTTTCTAGCTGAATGAAAAATTAGCGAGAGTGATAGGAGACTGAGAATTTTTCACCACTCGAAGGGCACTGTCCCTAGCCCTGTAATGGCCAGACGAATAAGCACCGACTCAGACACCATAGGATTATGAGAAAAGAAAGATTTAGTTTTAGACGAGGAATGAATGAGGAAAGAAAATTTAGCTGAAAAAGGAATGAACCTGCTTATCCCATCAACGATTACAGCTACCCTCCTTATCTTTTAAATCTTATACATCCATCATTATTCCTATTATTGAGGTATCCAATTGGCTATCATCTGCAAACTTGGAAACATTACATTTAAGTCCCTGGTCTAATATTTTATACATGTATGGGGAACAGCCACTTGACCTAAGAAATCGTTACGGACCACAAACATGTCCCCTCATTTCATTAATAAATTACTTTTCATTTTTATTAATTAACTCATTATTATATTATTATTATTATTATTATTATTATTATTGATTATTATTTATTATTATTATTATTATTATTTATTATTTATTATTATTATTGAGACTTAAGAAATTCAAAATTTTTGATCGCTAAAATAATTTCGGGAGGTTGAACCCCCTGACCCTCCTGTCTAACAGCCTTATATATATATATATATATATATATATACTATACTATATATATACTATATATATATATAATATATACTATATATGAATATATATATATATATTATATATATAAAATATTATATATAATATATATATATATATACTACTATATGATTTATAAGTATTTTCAGGATTGCACACAGAGAGAGAGAGCGAGGAGAGAGAGAAAATTTTAAAAATAGTTTTTTTCAATTAAACGTCATCGTCATCGTCATCTCATTCGGTGAAATTCGTCATCGTCAACGTCATCGTCATCGGCAAAAAATTACGATGAATCGTCCCATCACTAATATTATATAGTATATATATATATATATATATATATATATATATACTATATATATATAATATATATACCGTATATAATTATTATATATATATTAGTATATATATAGATATATATAGACTATATAATATATATATATATATATTAGTGATGGGACGATTATGAAATTTTTGCCGATGACGATGACGATAGAGCAAATTTTGCCGATGATGCCATGACGATGACGATGACGATTATTGAAAAACTATTTTAAAAATTTTTTTTCTCTATCTCTATCGCTCTCTCTCTCTCTCTCTCTCTCTCTCTCTATAATATATATATATATATATAATATAATATATATATATATATATATATATATATATATATATATATATATATATACTATAATATATATACTATATATATTATATATATAATTATAAGGCTGTAGACAGGAGGGTCAGGGGGTTGTTCAACCACCCGAAATTATTTTAGCGATCCAAAATTTTTGATCCCTTAAGTCTCAATAATAATATAATAATAATAATAATATAATTAATAATAATTAATAATAATAATAATAATAATAATAATAATAATACATAATAATAATAATTTAATATAATAATAAATAATAATAGTTAAATCAATGAAAATGAAAAGTATTTATTAATGGAAATGAGGAGACATGTTTGTTGTGCCCGTAACGATTTCTTAGGTCAAGTGGCTTGTTCCTCATACATGTATAAATATTTAGACCAGGGACTTAAATGTAAGGCTTTCCAAGTTTTGCAGATGATAGCCAAATGGGCTACTCATCAATAAGAATAATGAATGGCCTGTATAAAGATTAAACAGCATTTAAAAGCATAAGGAGGAAGCTGTAACCGTTGATGAGATGAGCAGGTTCATTTCCTTTCTTCAGCTAAATTTTTTCTTTCCTCATTCATTCCTCTAAAACTAAAATTTTCTTTCCTCATAATCCATGCTTCGATCGTGCTTGTTCTCTTGGCCATTCAGGCTAGAGACACTGCCTATCGGGTGTGGAAAAATTTTTCTCGTTCTCCTATCACTCTCGCTTATTTTCATTCAGCTAGAAAATCGTTGCAGGGATATTCTTCGACGAGCAAAGCTGGCTTTCATCAAAGGAAAGGGTGCGCTAACCTCCTTGGTTCCCTACTGACAAATCTTTCATCTCAAGCAACTTCTGTTAAACTGCCTTTCCTCCTCTTATTCGATCTTATCATTGTGTTGCTAATCCTCCAACTGAAAAGGCTAATTCTCTTCGGCCCCTCACTCAACTATATTTTTATGCTTCAATACTAGCACTTTCCCTCCCTCCGTGTTGGAAGAGCTCTCAGATGTCCAACCTATTCCGAAAAAAGAGGAAGCCGCTCTCATCCTTCTAACTATCGCCCTGTACGCTCTCACTTGTATTCTAATCAAGATCTTTGAAAACCCTTCCTCAACCTCACTTCTTAGATTCATTCTGGAAACTCAAACTCCGATCGCCAGTACGGCTCTCATTGCAACGAAGTCTACTGGCGATATACCATTCCTATCTCAACCGATTTATGGTTTATTCGCTCTTAGGAACTTACGGAGACCTTGGGTGGGTGGCGCTTGACATATCCAAAGCATTTTGACCAGGTATGGCACACGTCACTGCTCTCCAATTCCCCTCCTTTGGGTTTTCCTCCTTCTCTTTGCCTTACTTATATCTAGCTTTCTTTCAAAATCGCTCAATATCGGCTGGTGTTGATGGGCGGAACTTTCTTCTTCCTTTTCGTTCAATGATGTGGTTGTCCTCAGGCGTTCATGTTTTTACTATCTCCTACTTAATTAATAACTTTCATTAATAATCTTCTCACCTGCCACCTCTACTCTATCCACTCTTATTCCGATGACTCGACCCTTTCATTCTTTTAACTCATAACAATTCTACTCCCACTTTTTACTTCTGGAATTGCCTCTCGTCTTAATCTTTCCGATTTTATTCACGCTGATGGATAGAAATAAGTTTGTGAAATTCAATTCTTTAAAAAACCAACTTTTTTACAACTCTCCTTCTCCAAAATAACCTTCTAGCTTTCCTGTTTCTTTCTCGACGGTTTGCTGTCGTCTCTCCTGCTTATGACAATATAAAACATTCTTGCCCTTAACATGAACAAAAAAAATGTCTTGGAACACCTCACACACAAAGGTTGCTAGGCGGCCTCAACAGAACTGGAAGATTCTCTGTTTAGACCTGTGAGACTTTCCTCCTTTTCTCAGTTGCTCCGCTCTACAAAGGTCTCATCCGCCCATGCTATGGAGTACTGCTCTCATTATCTGGGGCGGGGGGGGGCTCTGTCACCCGGGCTTTTGAGAACAGCTGGTCGAGAAGTCAACGGCAAAAAGGCTTATAATCTGTTCTGTACTTTCCAGTTCGCTTGACCCTCCTATTCTTTGGGAGGCCGATGTTTTGGTGCTTCTATCTCTATCCTATAGCGGTACCGCAGCCGGCCAAGTGCTGAGGGAACTTTATCAACTTTGCCGTAGGCACCACCTTTAGGACGCCTTTGCGTAGCCACAATAGGTGGCTGTATCTTGCGCACGAGTATTGTGTTGACATTGGGTAACTCCAGGCTAGTTTGATGTGGTGCTTCCTTCTTTCCCACCACCTCTTTTTTGTGGAATTCTCTTCCATCTTCTGTATTTTTCTACTGAATTTAATCCCTTCACTTTAAAGCCTGCGTCTGTGCTCAATGCGCTAATTTCGCGCTAGAGGGTGATCTTTTGAGAGTACTACACCCCTCCTTGAAAATTAGGGCTCCGCCCGTGAGTGGTTGTGACAACTGCTAAAAAAAAAAAAAAACCCTTAAAGTGCCGGCCAGATATGTGGATATGAACTGAATCTCTATCCCCCCATCCAAAAGACATCATTCCAGATTATCCCAGAAAAATCGTACTACTCTTCTCAACATTACCCTCAGATGGATCATACGTGTCGCAACCACACAAATTTGACCGTTTTCAAACTTAAATTTAACCTGTTAGGACTTCTAGTACTCCACACACACAAAATCCTACCATAGCTCTCTTACAAAGCAACATCACTCACTCACGAATTGTCAAATCCATCAATCCCCAACTCAGTCCTTATTCAAAGCATACACAGACACTTACTACACCAACCACTCACTTTCAATCATACACAAAATTACTTCCGAAAGGAAACCAAATCTGGGTATTCTAAATACATCCATCACCTCTCTCCTCATCTCCTCAACATTATATTCTCTTACTCATCATATATACAGATACGATTCATCCATTTTCGCCGAAGGATAGAAGGGCGCTTACGCGATCACGACCTCTCCGAGGCATGCATTAGCATTCCTGGCAAAAGATAGATGGTATTAGGCAGCCAACCTAACTACCACCGGTCTCTTAGCGCCTTCTACGATGCACACAGGACATACGATGTCTGGCAATTTTTTTTCTCCCTACACGATATGGATAATAAGGGATAGGGATGTCGTTAAAGATGTTGTCTAGAATTAGGGTGTAGATATAAGTCATGTGCATATGATATGTCTGTCCGGAGGATGATGTGGATATCGAACCGCAAACAGACAATCGAACCATTAGACACTGGTACCGTTCAGAACATTACCATACTTCAAGAATGCGTTAAAAATAGATTATTATATATAATATATATATATATTATATATATTATATATATATATATATATATATTATATATATAATATATATATATATATACTATATATATATATATATTTATATTATAGTATATATATATATCAATAATATATATATATAAAATTATTATATTATTATTATTATATTATTATTATTATTTTATTATTATTATTATTATTATTATTATTATTATTATTATATTATTTATTATTATATTGATTATTTATTATTATTTATTATTATTATTCATTTATTATTATATTATTATTTTATTATTATTAGATTATTATGAGTTTTAATATTTCAAAATCTTTAATTATTTTCTTCAATCTAAATCGGCAAAATAATCGCGAAATTTGCCGATTGGCAAAGACGATGACGATCTTAAAAAAATAATATGCCCGATTTTTTGCCGATGACATAACGATGACGATTAATCGTCCCATCACTAATATATAATATATATATATATATATATATATATATATATATATATATATATATATATATATATATATATATATATATTTTTTTATTTATAATATATATATTTATATATAATATATATATATCTTAAATTTTAATATATATATATTATTATTTATCACTATAATTTACTGTATAAATAATTAACATCGACATGAGTTTTGTTATTATTATTATTATTATTATTATTATTATTATTATATTATTTATATATATTATTATTATTATTATTATTATTATTATTGCTGGTAATAGCCTAGATTAGCTTAGTCTAACGAAATATCGATCCTTTTTCTGATAATCTCTTCTTTTTTTTTTTAATCTTTCGTCCCCATATAAAAGGACTAAAAAAACCTCTGCCAAATCTCTCTACCGAATTTTTTTTCATATTTAAATTCGGTTTAGGTTATGATAAGTTTTGTTAACTATACGCAGAAAATCTGTCTACTATTTTTCGAACGTACAAAGGAATAATAATATATGAAAACACCGAATAACGTTGCTTATAAATATATCATAATTGTAGCAATTTTTTATTAGGAACATGTGGACGCGTTGTTTCATACCCATATCAAAACATCGATTACTTTTTAAAAAATATATCGATGTTTTTCAGACTACGCTAATGTAGACTATTACCTTATTATTATTATTATTATTATTATTATTATTATTATTATTATTATTATTATTATTATTATTATTATTATTATTTATTTTTTTTTTTTTTATTATTATTAATTTATTATTATTTATTAATTATTATTATTATTATTTATTATTATTATTATTATTATTATTATTATTAT
>JABUQX010007713.1:22500-30000 GCA_015478945.1 Trachelipus rathkii | reverse complement strand
AAATTTGAAAGATATTATATATATTTATATATATATATATATATATATATATATATATATATATATATATATATATTATATATATATATATATATATATATATATATATATATATATATATATATTATATATAAATATATATATATAATATATATAATTATATATATATATATATATATATATATATATATATATATAATATTATATATATATATATATATATATATATATATATATATATATATATATATACTATTATATATATATATATATATATATATATATATATATATAATATATATATATATATATATATATATATATATATAATATATATATATATAATATTTTAGGGTTAGTCGAACGCACCGATATGGTGATGTGCGGCACACAATCCGCAATATCCCGGTGCCGTGGGGTTTTAAAAATTAGAGGGTGCATGCCGGACGAATTGGAACATAAGACACTTTGCGGGTCGAAAAAATTCGCGTGCTCGCAATACCCTAATTTTATATATTATATATTATATATTATAATATATATATATATATATATATATATAATATATCTAATTATATATATATATATATATTATATATATATATATATATATATATATATATATATATATATATATTATAATATATAATAATTATTATATATATATATATATATATTATATATATATATATATATATATATATATTTTATATATATATATATATTTATATATATATATATATTATATATATATATATATATATTAATATATTATATCTATATATATATATTATATATATATATATATATATAGGGATGAACCCGATAGTATCGGTATCGGTTAAAATGGTCGATCGCCTTTTTAATGTATCGATCGGTATCGGTTAAAATGGCCGATACTTACTTTTTGGGTGAAAAAATATGAGAAACTTTTAGATCAATAATAAATCTAGTTCGATATAGATAGCTAGTACCAAGTTATGTTTTTTTTTTCCTCGATTTCCTTTTTAACTTAGATTTTAGAGTTTCTCCAACTTGGTCTTTAGAGTAAAATTTACCTATTTGGACAGCCATTATTTCATTTTACAGATTTTATCTACTTTTTGTTTAGCTTGAATCAATAGTATTTTTTTTGTCGGCAATTTTCGTGAAGCGTGTGAGTGCGTGAGTTGATTTTTAAAACTTCTAATTATTCATATTATTAGATATTTGCTGTCATAGGCTTTAAACATCGTTTTAAAATTTAGGTTTTAGCGTAAGAATAAATTTTCCTCATTTCTCCTTTGGTTTTGTTCTATTTGTTTCTGGTCTTTTTTTTGTGTGTGTGTGATTGCGTGTGCGTGTGCGTGTCGTGTATAATAGCAGATTTGCACAGGCGTGGCTTTCTTTTGACTTAACCAACATCAATGGTTGCACTCTACCTCTGCATCCATGGAATACTACTTCTCTAACTCTAAACCTAATTTTTTGCTCTTGTCTTGAGACCCAGATGGCTAAGAATCATCCTTCAAATCGTTTAATATATCCAACTATAATTTTTTTTATATTTTCCGTGGGGGGGGGGGAGTTTGTGTTTAGGTAAATAAAAACCCCCCCTATAACGGGTCTCGAGAATCTCGAATCTCCTAATTCGATGTTCTGTGGCTTAAAAATCTTTCTTCCTTCTTCAACTACAATATTCTTATGCTTTGTAACTGTTCTCCTAACAGAACAGATTTTCATGCTTTTTTGATTACCTACTACTTCCTCAACGAGACATGTTATAACTTCTCATCCAATACTGAAGGTCCTCTATTTTAGGCGGCATTTCAATGTACACAAAACTGAATTGTTGGGTTCCTCTCGGGAACTGATTTAGTTGGGAGGAAAGCCGAATCATTCAGTATTACTCAACGATCTGGAGCAACCTGATTAAATAACCTACACACTTTCCGGTCGTCCCCACCGATTCTTGAACACACTTGGCCTATGTTTTCACCACAAGTCCTTCTCTTTATAAATACACCACCTTCGCTCCTATCGGTAAATCTGACCACAACCTTATATCACAATTTTAATACTTTCTCTCCAACATCTCCATCCTGCCCTCCCTATGCGGTTTTTCTGGCACTTTGATTGGCCCGATTGTGGGGCATTGCGTTGCTTCTACGCTAACTATAATTGAAGTGACTGCTTTGACTCTAAAGACGCTAGATTCTGCCGATAAAGTGGGAACCGTAATTGCTTGCGTTGAGCAGGTTCATTCCTTCTAGGACTAAATCTTTTCTCCTCAAAAATCCATGGTTCAATCGTGCGCTTGTTTCCTGGCCATTCAGGCAACAAGGAAACAATGCTTATCGGGTGTGGAAAAATTCTCGTTCTCCTATCGCTCTTGCCAATTTTCATTCAGCTAGAAATCGTTGCAGGGATCTCTTCGAAGCAAAGCGGATTTCCATTAAACGAAAATGCCGCTGACCTCCTTGGGTTCTCCATACTGACAATCTCTCTGGCCTCTTGCCAAAACATCTCTAACACTTCTGTAAATCATCCTTTCCTCCTCCTATTCGCTCTGATGATTCTGTTGTTAATACTCCAGCTGAAAAGGCATCATCTCTTTGGCCTCCTATTTTTTCCTCTAACTTCAACCCTGAACGATTCTGGCATTCCTCTTCCCTCCTCCTTCTCCTCTCAGGTGCCTATGCCTTTGCCTGTGATTTCATTTGATCGGATGCATGAGCTCCTGAAATCTATGAACGTTAGGAAGGCGGGTGGCCCGGACTGGCATTCATCTCCGAGTTTTGAGGAAGTGTGCTTCCTTGTTGACCCCACCCCTCGTTCAACTATATTCTCTATGCCTCAATACTAGCACTCTTCCCCTCAGTGTTGGAAGCCCGAATATGTCCCAACCTATTCGGAAAAAAGATCTGCTCTGATCCCTAACTTCGCCCAATAGCTCTCAACCTTGTATTCTTTCTAAGATCTTTGAAACCCTTCCTAAAACTCTTTTTTCTTAAATCATCTGGAATCTCTTTCCCTTCTTTCTGATTCCGTACGGCTTGGCGCTCGAGGTCTACTGCGATATACTTTCCTATTTACCAGATTTATGGTTTTTCCGCCCTTAGGAACTACGGGAAGACTTGTGTTGTGGCGCTTGAAATATCCAAAAGCATTTGCCGGGTATGGCACGCGTCACTGGCTCACTGCTCTCCTCCCCTCCTTTGGTTTTCCTTCTTCTCTTTGCTTACTTATGTCTAGCTTTCTTTTCAAATCGCAAAATGTCGGCTGTTGTTGATGGTGCGACTTCTCTTTTCTGTCAATAGTAGTGTTTCTCAGGTTCTGTTTTATATTCCTACATTATTCACTGATTTTCATCAAAATGATCTTCTCCTGCACGTCTAACTCTATCCACTCATATGCCGATGACTTGACCCTTCATTCTTCAACTTATATCAATTCTGCTCCCTCTTTTACTTCTAGAATTCCTCTCGTCTTTATCTTTCGGATTCTTTTGCTGATCTGGATTAAATTTATGTGGGTTGGGTCGTCTCAAAGCTTGTGAAATTTTTCTTTAAAAACCGCAACTTCTACCAAAACATCTCCTCAAGCACCTATCTTTTCTATCTCTTTCGACGGTTCTCTCGTCTCTCCTGTTGACAATATAAACATCCTTGGCCTTAACATAAACAAAAAAATGTTTTGAAAACCTCAAATCACAGTGGTTGCTAGGGCGGCCTCAAAGAAACTGGGAGTTCTGTTTAGAGTGCGAGACTTTTTTCCTTTTCTTGTTCTCCCCCTAAACAAGGGTTCCCCCCCCCCTTTTATGGAGTCTGCTCTCATTTTTTTGGGGGGGGGGCTCTGGTTTCCAATCGGCTTTTGGATAGGGTCGAGTCAAAGGGCAAAAGACTTATATAAACTGTCCTATACTTTCTAGTTCACTTGACCCTTTATATTTGCGGCGCGATGTTAGTGCTTTATCCCTTTTCTATAGGTACTGTAGAGGCAAGTGCTCGAGGGAACTATCCACTCGCGTACCACCACCTTTACGACGCCCTCGTAGCACAAGGGGTGCTGTGTCGGCACATGAGTTTTGTGTTGATGTTAGTAACTCCAGACTGGTTCGCTGCGGTGCTTCTTTCTTTCCTGCCACCTCTGTTCTGTGGAATTCTCTTCCATCATCTGTGTTTCCTACTCAATTTAATTTCCCTCACTTTAAACTGCGTCTGTGCTCATCTGCCGTAATTTGCGTTAGATGGAATTTTGTGAGGAGTTCAACACCACTCCTTGAATAGGGTTCAGCCTTGAGTGGCGGTGTCAACTGTAAAATAAATAAATAAAGGTTCTAATAAGGAATTTCCTTAAGCTAGCTGAAACCACACAAGAATGGCACCTCCGATGGTTGAATAACTTGCTTGAAAGTAGAATAAAAAAAACAAAAAAAAAAAAAAAAAAAAAAAAAAAAAAAAAAAAAAAAAAAAAAAAAAAAAAAAAAAAAAAAAAAAAAAAAAAAAAGACAGAAGTGGAAGCCGCCTTATCTGCAACCCCTGGCAACAGCACTGATAGTGACGATGGTGGCTTTTCTGCAATAAAACCTACTGAAGATGAGGATTTGGATATGTTAGACTTTGATAAGTTCATGGCCGAAATTGCATTGACATCTCATTCACCTTCAAAGAAATCACACCAGGAAACTCATCGTAAAAACTGAAGAGAAAGTCCATAAAGGAGCAAAGATAATTCAAATTTGCAGGATCTGTGATAAAAGATGGATGATGAGGCTCTAAACGAAAACGTGAAGTTGCTGCCTACAGAAGAGAATCCTTTCATGCGGTGGCATGAAATGGGCCAAGATTTTCATTATTATCAGTGCTTGCAGGTAAATAATTATCAGCACCTCCTTCATCTGTCGAGAGAGAGCGTATTTATAGTGTAGGTTAGGTAGGAATGTAAACACCCCAAAAAGGAAAAGTCTCTCGCCAGATACTAGTGAAGCTTAATGTTTTGCATCACAATTTGTGAATTTTTGAAATTTGAGATTGAATGAACTATCTATCTTAAAAGAGAATTTATTATGTCATGTTTTTGGTAATAGCGTTTTTTTTAAAAATTTTAACTTTTCGCTTGTTAATTGAGGTCTCTTCATTTTCATTATTTTATTCTTTAATATTGTGCTAGTTAATAGAATTCTTCTTTTGTAAATTGTAATTCTATGTAAAACATAAAATGCTGTAGCTTAAATTTTGTTAATACTTACTTGAAAATGGAAATGGAATATTTTTTAAATAAACACAAACATAAAAAAGTTATTAATATTATATTTGCAATTATTATTCCTTAAAGGTACTATTTTAGATTTTATAAAATAAATATAATCTTGGGGCACAACCAAATATGAAAGTATAAATTGAACTTAAATATGTTTGGTAACAGGAATGCAATCTTGATTGCCATAGCAGTGCACAAATGTTTCTTATCTTAATTACTGTGTATTTTTATATAATTAATTAAAGTATCGGTAATCGGCACCCTAAAAATAGGGTATCGGTATCGGCCTCTTTTTCTGGTATCGGTTACATCCCTAATATATATATATATATATATATAGTATATATAGTATATAATATATGATATATATATATTATATATATGTATATATATATATATTATGATATAATTATATATATAACTATAGATATATATATATATATATATATATATATATATATATATATATATATATCTCCTTTGTTATTTAATTGTATATGGATGGGGTGATGAAAGAATTAGATATAGGAGTGGTAGGGGAAGGTGTTAGAATGATGGAGAATTTAAGGGAGTGTAGGGTTCCATGCCTATTTTACGCGGATGATGATTTCGTTTTATGTGGTCAATCTGATGGAAGTTTGATAGGATTAGTAAGGGGGTTTGGGAGGGTGTGTAATAGACGGGGTTTGAAATTAAATGTTGAAAAGAGTAAGGTGATGGTAAGTGGGGGGGAGGGGGCGAGTCCTCGGGTATAGTCATTATTGGATGGTAAGCAATTGGAGCAAGTATCTGAATTTAAAAATTTAGGATATATGTTAAATGAGACGGCAACGAATGATGTAGAGTGTAGTAGGCAAGTTGTGAATGGAAGGAAGGTGACTGGTGCAATTAAATCCTTGGTGGATGTAAAAAGACTAAGGCACGAGTGCACTAGGGTTTTCAATGAGGGTATTTTGTTACCTGTGTTAATGTATAGTAGTGAAACTAGGGTATGGAATAAAAGGTTTTGATCTAAGATTCCAATGTGTTTAGATGGATAATATTAGGAGCGTGATAGGTTTGAAAATTGATAAAACGAGGAATGAACTGATTAGAGAAGTGTGTGGTGTGAAAAAAGGCGCTAAAAGAGAATAAATGAATGTGTATTGAAATTGTTTGGTCATGTGGAAAGGACGGATGATGGTCGGTAGATTAAGTGGATGTATAGTGGTAGTGAGTTTGCTGGGAATCGACCGGCTGGGAGACCAAAGAAAAAGTGGATTGAGTCAGTAAAGGAATGTGAGTTTGGCAGAGGCGAGAAGAAAGGGGCGTAATAGGAATGAATGGCGTGGTTTTGAGAGGCGGTATTTTGTGGGCCTGGTCCCTTGTATGAACCCCACATTGACGAGATACCACAGTGAAGGTCCGTCGCGGTCTTGTGAAGCCCTAGGGTGGATATCGTAGACGCGACGACTCTCAATTGAGGTTGATGTAGCGGAGAAAGCTTTCATATCTACTACGTCATGCTCTTCTACTTAATTATCCTATTTCCGTGCATGTTACTCACCCCTATCACACTCGACTAGTCCGGAAGACGGGAGTTATAAAGAATAAATATAAAAAGATCAAATAAGATTAAAATATATATATATATTATAATATATATATATATATTATATATATTTATATATATATATATATATATAATATATTTGCTATTTTAATTTATTTATTTTAAGTTTTATAATTAGGTTAATAAACGACAAACGATTAAAAACGTTTTAATGCTTGTTTTTATCGAAAGTAAAATTACATTTAAAAACGAAAAACAACTTTGAAAAAAAAACGATTCCGCATCACTATATATATATATATATATATTATTTATATATATATATATATATAATATTATATATATATATATAATATATATATTAATAATATATATATATATATTATATATATATTATATATATATATATATATATAGGACCTGTTTATGTTTTAAGACTCCGTCAGTTTTGATTTTTTTTGTTTTTTTTATATATATTCTCGATATGATCCTAATAGTTAATTTAAGGGTGAAAAACATGATTCAAAATATATAGGACCAAGTTACGTTTTTACGACTCCGTCAGTTTTATTGTTTTATTTTTTTTTTTTTTAACTAAAGGAATCCCAAGGGTAAACCGCAAAGATGGCAGGAGTCGGGGTCTCTCGGCTTCCGGGGAACGACAGGGTAGGATTATTTCCCCCCCCGGAACCCCGCTCTTTGGTATT
>JABUQX010007713.1:0-10000 GCA_015478945.1 Trachelipus rathkii | reverse complement strand
TATCCGTTACTTTGCTGTTATATATTGTTTGTTTATTGTTATTTTATGTTTCATTCTTACATTTATTCTTTGTGTTTAATTTTTGTTTTCAAATTTAATTTTTTTAAATTTATTTTCAAAATTGTATTATTTTTTTATTATATATTTTATATTGTATTTTGTTTAAAACGTTTTTATATTAACTAAGCTTTTATTCTTTTTAATGTTTATAACAACGTAAAAATTGCGTTTTTACACACCCATAAATCAGTAAAATCAGTAAATCAAACCACCCACCATACCCTCGTGCTCGCCATACCCCGCTCGAGTTACTTGAAGTTGGCTATTTGATCTACTGAATTGCTTAGTTGAGTCTCTCAATTGATTTCTATTGATTTACTCTAATTGATCTATGTGCTTTGATCTCACACCGTACATGTATTTTTGTGGTAAGCGTTAAATTGTTTTATGATTGACATATTCCCTAATAAAAGCAGTTATAATCAGGTTAAAAGGTGCATGCTGACGCTCACGCTGCGTCCCGATTACCTGGTGCGGTGGCAGCTGTCCATTCATGATCTCATTGATCTATCGAATCTATTGGATCTATTGATCTATTGATGTCAAAATCATATTTTTTTTTTAACTAAAATTGTTATGTTTTACTCATAGCAGTAGAATGCAGAAAGTTAAAGGAGTAAAACAGTAAATCAGTTGAGAAGTCAGTGGCGACAACCCGCTGGGACCCAGTACTCTCCGTGCTGCCATGTGCTTTTCATTAGATCGCTATATAGACTGTACTCTTGAATATATTCAGGTACATGGATATTAGTTTACTCTTATACACACATTAGGTATATGGTAGAGCAGTACCCTTTCTGCAGTAAATCAGTAAATCAGTAAATCTCACACCCGCACCAATACGAATCGGGCAGCGCCATCCCCCGGTCACATCCCAATGTAATCTGCATTTGATCTATTGATTCAAGTCCATGTATTTTTTAGTTGAATATAATAATTTGTCACATTAGTTTTTACAATAACCCTAACAGCAGATAAATATCATAACTAAATCAGTTTAAAATCAACCTACACACTGTCTATCTACTATTTAATTACCACCCCATTCATGATTTATTTTGATTCTAAGTCATATACTTTTCTTTATTATTTGAACTTTCCATTTTACTTTATTTTTGATTTTATTTTGTTTAAAAGCATATATTATATACCAAATATTTATACATGACAATGTTCAATAAAGCACATTTAAAAAATCAGCTCGTCTCTCTCTACAAACCCTAAAGCAGTAAATCAGTAAATAACACACCTCCCACCACCCTGCCTCGCCATCAATCCTCACCATTGCAACTAATAGATATCTGATCTTAATTCTGAGATTCTCAAATATTGTTTCTAGGTGCATAATTTATCGTAGTATAATTTTGGAGGGAATAAACATAACAAATCATAAAGTTCTCAGTATATATTTCACGCTAGAGACCTCCACTAGATAAATGCTTCGTCAACTGTATATACAAGATGTGTATCTCTACATCTAATAAAAGCTAAACTTACATCACCTGAACTAAGAATATAAGGTACAACGACAAACCTAAAAACCTAACACACCGTTCGGACGAATAAGCTGTTAACATTAACAAAGTTTCCATACCACACTTAACAAACAGTAAAGTAACTAACATAGCAATACAAAGCGTATTCTTCTTATGATACTTTGGCACGGATATTCTCTTTGATATCCAATGTATAATTTTAACAGTTAAATTGGTAATATTTAATCAAAAATTTATCAATAACCTTCCTTTTTCTCTGAGAGAATTATTAATCCTATAAGCCTGGACCCGCTCAAAAGAGCGTAAAAGAAATAAGATGGCTAAACATGTACAATATAGTTTTCCTTGATATAACATTAACATAATATTTTAACAAAAAATTATTATAACCTTTATACACCATTACTATGCATAACAATTCCTAACGAATAATTGTGATAAACAATAACACAAAGTTTTTCCCAATAACTTCGAAAAAACTAAAGTTTTTGAATTAATAATATTCATACAATAAAAAAAAACACCACAAGTATACAGTTTACTGATCCGCTAAAGCGATTAATTTTCAGTAAAATATCAATAAACCAACAACAAATTCCTCTCACATCCCCCTTTACTTAAAATTTCATTTTTGTCTTAAATTTTCCCAAAACACCCTGTTACAATTGATATTAATTGATTATATTTGAATCGATTAATCGGTATATTATGAAGGAATCTTCTTTATCCTTATCTCTTATCTTAAATAATATAGTACTATTAATATATCTAACTACTAAATAGAATATATAATGCTAACGTAACTAAGTTATTCAACTAATTAATAAAGCAAAACAGAATATACCTGACTAATTATATTAATAATGTACAAAGACTAAACTCACTATACAACCTCTTATAACGTACATCAGAATTATAAACTATAAGTAAATTAAGAATAACAAGAAATTAATACTAACAGTAAAGTAACTACTCAGCGTGCCAAAACGTAACCTATTCACAGTTTTTTCAAAGCATATTCTATAACATATATTCAATGTTTAATTTTACACATTATAACTATATATAATGGATAATTATATTTAACAAAAATGTATCATATAACCTACTTTGTTCTTATTAACTACTGACCAATACGAATAATTAAAGCCATTCCTCGCAACTTTTTATATTTTAATTACACAATAAACGAAGAAAACTATAAATATGACACATAATTCAATTCTTAATTGCTTATTACATAATTTATCATAATCCCCAATGAATATTTGCATAACAATAATTATTTATATATATATATGTATATATATATTATAATGACTAAAGTTTTATCTACAAACTCAATAAAAATTAATACAATTTAGATTTTATATCCAAAATAATAAAAATAAGTTCTTACCTGAATAAATATCATAGAGTAAATGAGCTATAGTTATTTACTGATTTAATAGCACAGTAAATCATAAAATCTACGTAAATCAATGACCACCTAATTATCCATCTCACCCACCTCCCCACTGACTCACCCCTTCATATGTAATTACTTATTTATGATTTAGTTCAACTATCTCGAGTAATCATTTTAGAGATAAGACATGGACATAAATAATATATAAGTATATTTAATATACTGACCAACCGAAATACTGAGACTTCTACTAATCAACGCTTTTATCAAACTAGCTTTTAACATCGACTAGAGAGATGCTACCTCACTACTTCATCTTTATACCTCTCGCAACTACATAATATAATGTTCCATCAATTCCTCGACCAAACTCAACATACTTACGCTCTCGATAAATCCAGCCAAATTAATCAAAGTTTCCCATACTTAACAACAGTAAAGTTACATCTAACAATTCGCATACAGAACGTAACCCTGTTTCACGACTTTTGCAAACGTTCTGTAACATATCATTGGTATTTTTATCTTATCAGTAATCATTTAATCCAATAATTCTTATCTATATACACCTCCTCTTATCGTAGGGACGTCGTCATTCAATGTTGGTTTTCGCGGGGGCTGTCGGTGCTCTCCATTTTTCAGCCCACATAAAAATGGAGACACATTCAAGAATTAGACAATTCTTGCATGCCTCCCGATTTTTCGCACTCTGTATCACCTCACCAAAATGTAACGCTTTTTCTCGCCTCACTAATCATACGTTGTTTTCTCTCGGTGTATGTCTTCCTGTTGACCTTGCTACGTCATTCTCTTTATGATACTTATCTTCTATTATATATATTTTCTAAAGATATCTACATTGATTTTAGACTATTTCACATATCAATTTAATAAAATGAAGGGGGAAACCTCATCATACTTGTAAAATGATGCATAACGAGTTGGATCCATATATATATATATATACAATAGATTTAACATTGTTGCACTTTGATTCTTTGAGTTTTGTGCCAAGCGTTGTCCAATTTCCAATATCCCATTTTTTTTATTTAATTTGAAAGTGAAAAATTGAAATATTATTATATTTTTTTTACTCATCATCAGATATTAAGCACATAATTTTCAGGGCTTGTACCATATATATACGGTAGCAGTATTAGTACATCTTTTTTTACTTAGATATATATAATTTATCTTTATATGTATAATATTGAATAGTTTTATCAAATTTTTCTTGAAATAAAAATTTTCCAAAAAAATTTTTTGAAAATTTTTTATAAAAATATTTTCTGCAGACTTAATAATCAAAAATTAATGTATTTGAGGAATAAAGATGCATCCTTGCCCGATGTACAAGCCTGAAAATTATGTGAATATGTTTGTTATAACGTATGTATTAAAGGAATAGATTATATTTCAATTTTTCGACTTTTTGTCTAATTAAAATAAAACTTGTGTATTGGAATATTAAGACATACTGCTGTAGTCACAAGAACTCAAACATTTCCGAAAATGTTCTGGTGTTAAATTCATATCTGTAGTGTAATGGACAATCTAATGCATATTATTCTAATGTTTGAAGTTCTATCTCTCCAAAATCTTTGAAAAGTTGATATGAAAATTGTCATAAACATGGATTCATAATATAAAAATAATTATGTTAAAATATTATATCTGAAAAATGATTTATATTACAGTCTACTCAGAAAAAATTACTCACCACGCAATAACTCTAACGTTTTTAGTAAGGAGTGCATAATACATATGCTATTCATATTTTTTGGTGTTTATATATATATGATTCAATTATATTGGAAACTAATATATTATCCGAATTTGTAATGTTCCTCAATATAATATTAAGGGTGGGCGGAGAAAATTATTTAGGTCATTCGTCAATATGGAAAAATAGTTGGATCTATACGAGCCATCAACAACTCACTTTATTAAGAGAACTAATTTTATAGGTTTAAACAGACCTAAAGACAGTAAATAATGCTAAGGTAAAACATGAGCTATTTTATCAACTCATTCTAATTTAAAGATAAACATTCTCATATCTGAACAAGGAATATATAAGAATTTATAATTATAACGAACTAAACTTAACATATTCTCTATACGTTCATATTATATATTGATTTTTCTCACTCTAACCATTTGCAAGCAAAGATTTTCCGTTTATTATTAAGACAAACAGAGTAAATAATAGACTAACAAGATGTTTTAATTTAAATTTTTTTAATTAAACGAGTGTTTTAATTTAGATTGACTTACCAAAACTACAATGAAACAACCACAACAATTTTACACAAACATATTCGTAACAACAGCTAAAAAAAGTATAATTTCTAAACAAAAATGCCTTTTCACGAAAGTGCACGCACACTCTATCAAAGAGAGAAGTGATCCGTATCGTACTCTATGAACTTAATGAGACACTTATCCTCATCAAAGAGAGGTCACTTCCATTATCATAAAATCAACATCATTCTCTGAGACTACTGATTTATAATCTCTTAGATCATTAGCTTAATTCTCTTTGGCAAGACCTAACATTACTAATCAGTAACCACAAAAAGCTTAACCTATGCCCAGTTCTCCGTAGGCGAGCTGATCCTTATCGTCATTTATAAAAACACACACACTGTGTAAAATAAATCTTAGATACGAATAAATCAGTATATATATAGTCACTATTTAAATATATATCATTATTATATAGCTATATCAATAGTTTTATATACACTTTATAGTTTTATATAATATTATTATAAAACATTATTTTAATGTATTTAATTATTATTTATAATACATTTATAATTATATATATTATTTACATATATATAATACTATTAATAAAAATATTATTTGCAAAAAATAATATAAATAAATAAATAAATAAGAAGAATATTTAAGAATTCATGTATAACTATATATTTTATATATGAAATTATTTATGCAGATTAGATTTATTACTAGATTCGTTCAAAATATATTGAAAATTCATTTTTTGCATTCGTGTGTGTCAAATATAAGCAGTATATATATATACCGAGTGTATGAGTGTCGCCTCTGTAATATATATATAATTATATATATATATTGAGTATATATATATAAATATATAATATATATATATATATATATAATCAGTATATATATATATATTATATATTAATAATCTTTATATATATATATATTTATATATATATTAATAATAATATCATATATTATATAGTATATATTATTAAATATATATATATATATTATATATATATATATATGATAATATATATATATAATATATTAAATATATTAAATATATAATATATTATATTATATATTATAATTATAGTATATATATATATCTTAATATTAATATATATATATATATATATATACTTAATATATATTATAGTTCTTAATTAACAACAACAATCAAGAATGACTAAACTGACAGACACAAATGTCAATAGAAAATAGATTTGCTGTAGTATATAGATTATATTTAAGATATATATAAAATGGATTTAAACAAGCTTTTTATTTATCTTTTTTTATCTTCTGATAGAAGATTGAAGTCTAGTGAAAACCAATAGAATTTTAGTTTCAAATCCCAAAGATTTTATTTAATATTATTAATTAATTTAAATTATAATATTATTACACTATGTTCTAATTTTATATTTAATTTAATTATTATATTTTATATATTATTATTTATTATTATTTTATTATTATTTAATTATATATTTATTTTATTATTTATTATTATATATCATCATATTATTTCACATACATTTGAGTCTATATTTAAATTGTTTTTGTTTATCTTTATATATAAATATTTATTTTAAACAAATATATTTTTAATTTCTTTTTATAGTTTATTATTTATTTATATTAATTAATATATTTATTTTTTAATTATTATTAATATTATGTATATTTATATATTTATTAATTAGAATATTTATGATTTTATTATAATTTATTCATATAAATTATATTTAATTTGTAGTTGTTATCCGCTTGAATCATGTTACATTAACAACTGTATGTTTTTGATTGTAGTTTTGGTGGCTTTGATTGTGTGAGTTTTGATCTATTTGATTTATTTAAGTTGATTGTATGTTTTGTAGTTTATTTGTGTATTGATTGATTGTTTGATATATGTTAGTTGATAGTGTTAGGTTATTGTTGTTGATGGTGTTGTGTTTTAGTGGTGTGTGTGTGAGTGGTAGTGAGTATAGTTAGATGGTGTGTAGTTAGATAGTGTATGTAGTGTGTTGTAGCTGTTATTGTTATTATTGTGTGTGGCTGTTCATAATTTTTAAAACCACAGTTTATAATATTTATTTTTCTTCAGTTTTACCTGTTTTCTTTAATACTATAAAAAATAAATTTTGAGAAATAATATATTTATAACAAGAGAGTCTTGGTATAACTATGAGGTCCGAGAGTAGGGCTGTGAAAATGCACTAACTTCTTACAAGGTATTGTACAGATACGAAAATTAAAAGCGTTATTTCCGGAGTCGGTGTTTTTTACATCCCATACCTCTGAGAAATGTAGGCGAGAGTAATGTCCGCAGTGGACAAATATACTCACGGTAGACATACATCCAGATGAGAGAAATAGAGATTAGAGGATAAGTAGCATCATTTTTTGAGAAAAAAGGTCTAGAAGGTCATATTTTTAACACATAAAATAAGGCACACCTTTAGCGTTCCTTAAATTTTAACGTGGAGGTAAATAACCCAAATTTAATCCACTACTCACTTCTTTGACATAAATCAATGTCATCACTTTTTGCAGCAAATCTGTTCTTTTTAATGCTTTTTTAAAGAGAATTTCAGGCCTTCATCTACAATAATTTCAAATATAAATAATTTAAAAGAATTACAGAATTAAGTTTGTTTTCAATTTCATAAAATAAATTTGGTTATATTCAATTTAATCATCTTTCAGCTGCAAAAGGCACCTACAGACCTTCAGACAGACGAGGTTGCAAATGCGGTTAATTGACAAAAAACACGGTTTTTTTGAGAAATACTATAGACATCTAATAGGTATATCCACCGTCAGTATGAATTTTAAGATATGATTTATAATCTTATTTATGGAATTTCCATTTCCGGTACACCCCTAATATATATAAGGTATAGCTATATATAACTATATAAAAGTTTAAAATATAAATAATGAATTATGATATGCGCAAATATATATATAAATTATGTAAAACGCACAAATTCTATATTATTTATTATGCATAATTATAATAAAATAAAAATAATATATAATAAAAAAAATATTAATTAAATAAATAGATATAAATATATATATATATATATATTATAGTACTTATATAATAGTTATTATATATATATAAGAATTAGAGGTGGACTTTCAATATACAATCTTATATATATTATATACATATCATATAAAAATAGTATAATATATACTAATTTATTTATTAGTGGACTAATATATTTAGAATTGAATCTAATACTTAAAAAAATATCTATATTATTGAGCGATACATAATTTATATATATATAATATATATAATACTTATATATCGTATGACAATCAATACTATATAGTATATATACTATATATATTATTATATATCACATAATAGTATATAAACCTAACGAAACCAAACGAAACCAATCAGAAAATAAGGCGTGTCTTTTTTGTGAGATCAAAACCAAGAGAAAAACTTACGACAGAGACTTACCATAGGTATCATACACGAAGATCAAAAGAAACTAATAAAGTTATATAATTAGCGATCAAAGGGCCCTCGCCCTCCCCCATCACCCTCCTGCGGGGAGGTCGATTCTGCAATCGTTCACCAGCATTCGCGTAAGGAGCTCCAGAATTTTGCGTCTATGTACCCACCTTTTAATACATAGGGTGCTCAAGACCGGTGTAAATGCCCCATCTAGTCCTATTGCAGGCAAGGGTTGGCATATAAACCCGGGTTTTCTGAAAAAGACCAACCCACCCAGGTTTTTTGTCTTTTTTCATTAAAAAAAACCGAAAAAAACGGGTAAAATTGGGCAAAAATCGGGCAAAATCGGGCAAATGAACGGAACTTGGACACGTTACGATGCCTATATTATACGTAATAAGCTACTATTTGAGTATAGATATAGGTGATGATTATAATATAAAGGTTATATATGAAGTAGATATATAAATGGATATTTATATGTATATAGTATATGATCAAATTTTGTTGTCTTAATTAGTAAGTAAGTATATATAATATTATAATAATTAGTTATGATTTTAATGTCTATCCAAGTAGTATATATATATATATATATATTATATATATATATATATATTATATATATAATATATAATATAAAAACAAAAAAAAACCAAATAAAACGTATATTATATATATATTTTTTAATAATATAATTAAATTTATATATAAAGTATACATGATAATAAATAAAGTATAATATAGTAATATAATAAATAAATAATAAACACATATTATATATATATATGTGATTATATATATAATATTAAATATTATTATATATAACAATATATAATTATATATATAAATAATGAAGTCCTATTATATATATATATATTATATATATTTTATCATATATATATATATAATATTATATATAAATAATGAATAAATTAAATAATATATAGTATAATAATATATTATAATAATATTTGTTATATTTAAATTATAGTATATTGTATATTATAAAGGTGGTGGTACGCGAGTGGTAAATTCCCTCGAACACCTGCCGTTTGCAGTTCTATAGAAAAGAGATAAATACCAACATCGCGGCCGCAAAGATAGAGGCTAAGTAAACTGGAAAGTACAACACAGTTTATAAGCCTTTTGGTTTTTTTTTTACAGTTGGCACCTTCACATTACGGGTCAGAGCCCTAGTTCAGAGGAAGGGTAGGGTTTTGTACGCCAAAATTCCGCTAAAAAGCGCAAATTACGACAGCCATGCACAAACCGTAGGCCTATATT
>JABUQX010007712.1:0-27401 GCA_015478945.1 Trachelipus rathkii | reverse complement strand
ACATCCTCAACTAAACTCTCATCATCCTTCCCTTCTCATCCAACATATACCCTAAAATATTTAAACTCACAACTTGTTCCAGTTGCTCATCATCTAACATAACTTCACACTGAGGACTGTCCTCACTCACAACCATAAACTAACTCTTATATACTTCAAACCCCTCCTTTAACACACCCTGCAAAAAACTCGTCTACCAATCCTCTCAAACTCTTCAAATTCGCCCACACAAAACCAAATATCCGCATATAAATAGGTAGCGCACCCTCCACTCTATTCTCCATCATTCTAACACCATTTCGTCACGCCCACCTTCAATCTTTCATAACCCCATCCTATACAATTGACATAACCAAGAGAAGTAACAACAACCACTGCCTCACTACAGCTATTATAAGTAAACCAATCACTTTTGACACCATTTATTCTTACCACACTCCTCACTATCGTCAAACATACTTTGATTATATTCAGAAGCCTATCACCAACATTATATATCACTAACAACCTGCCATAACCTTCCCTATTAACCCTATCCATACCCCTGTTGCAAATCATAAAACCTAAATACAATTATTCTTCCTCTCCCTCATTCTCTCTATTGCTTCAATGTAAAATTTGATCCACACATCCATGCTTACTACTCCTAAACTCACCATGTCTTCACAATCAGCTCTTTCATTCACTCAGAGCTCACTCTTGTCGCACCAAAACACCAGCAATAATCTTCCCTACAACACTTCAATAAAGCAATCCCTCTATAATTTCTACAGTTCCCTTATCTCCTTACCTTATATTAATGACATATTACGCTTCTCTCCAATCCCTGCGAACTGTACCCTCCAATAAACGCTTTATTACCAACTTCAAGATCAAGTCAATCACAATCAATCTCCTTCTTGATCATTTCACCAAGTAATTCATTCTATACCGCATATTACATTCTTCAACTCGGTGCACTCATCCCATTTCCTCCTCTCTTGCTAGTTTATTAACACCATCCCCCAAAATACCATTCCTTCTTGTTGTACCATCAAACCCCACACACATTCATTAACCTCTTCATTACTCCTAATATTATACAGATTTTCGAAGGGTTCTTTCCACACTCCACTCACATCCATTCTCCATTACAAAAACACCATCCTATTCATTATTCTATCAGATTCCCCTTATTCTCATACCTTTCACAGCTTTCACTTCAGAACAGCTTCCTATTCCCTTGTATTCCCCATATCCATCCTCCTCCAACTGTTCATTACCCTTCTTTCTCTTACGTATCATCTTAGTCACCCATTTTCCTCCTTATAGTAATCCAAAGAATCTTCTTTGAAACGTTCATCATTTCTTTTATACATTCAGACCCATGCTCCTTTTTTACTTTAACGGTTGCATCACTCTTTATTCCATCACTATTATCATTCTTACTCTCTACTTTAGCACACACACATCTCTTTTGCATGCAACAATTGCTTCCAACTTTATGCAGTTTCTCAACTTGTTACACATCAACTATCTATTAACTCGAGGTTCTTACATACTTATCCTATACTTATTCTTATTATCCTCTCACTCTTAATTTTTACCTACTTCCTTCCATATCACCTTTCTCTCCATCCCAAGGCCCCACTAAGTTAATTTTACATAGAACAACATATATCCGGATAATCCCCTCGCTAAACCACCTCGTATGCGATTTAACAGTTCCAATACATACTTCCAACATCTCTCTTTACAACATTCACAAATTCATTCATACTTTTTCACTTTCAGCCATCTCTACCTTATACACCAAACTCTGAGTTAAGTTATGTATACTCTTGGTCGTTTCAAAATATAATTTACACAAATTACTCTCCCTCACAGAAATCATATCACCTTCCTACCACTTCTCTATTTTCTCGACACCTCAAAACCTACCTTGATACCATCCCTTTTTGTCATGATATATTATATGTATATATATATTATTATATATATATAATATATAATATAAATAGGTATATAATATATAATATATACAATATATAATATATAACTATAATATTATATATATTATATATATATACTGTAATATATATATATATATTATATATATAATATATATATATATATAATATACTATATATAATTTAATTACACACATAATATAAAATCCGTATTAGTAGTCAATATTTAGGCCTAATGAGTATTATTATATCTACTGTAAATTTAAAACACTTAAATATACATAAAAAAGTAATTTTTAAAAAAAAAAAACAAAAAAAAAGAATTTTGTTAAAAAAGTTTTAAAAAAAAAAACAAATTTAAAAAAACGTTTTTTCACAACTATATTATTATATATATAATATATACATAATATATATCAATATATATTTATAATATAACTATATATATATATATAGTATATAATATAGATAATATATATATATATATAAATATACCGGGTATACTATATATATATATATTAGGAAAAGTGAAGCTAAAAGTTATCAGTAAATTGTAAAAATCTAGTAAGTGAATCAAATGAAAAATAACCCATTTCCTTTGACATATCTTAATTTACATAAATACCTAATTTGTTAATTAAAAAAAAACAAATGAAATAAAGTTATATATATATATATATATATAATATTATATAATAAATATATAATATATTATATATATATAATATATATATATAATATATAATAATATAATATATAATATATAATAATATATATTTCCAACCAGATGGAACTGTTTAACAATGAAAGAATTCTTAAGCAAAAGAAAGTTACTGTAATGTAGTCTAGTTAATCACCAAAGTTAACAGATAATTTGGAGTTTAAATCCAAAAGTTCTATTCCACTACAAAAAAATCATAAGCTACTGTTTGGCAAGAGCACTGAAATGATAGCTACTTTCTGTAATATCCTACAGCAATTATTATTGAACTGTTTAAGCACAGAGAAACAAAAGTTTCAACATTTTCAGGTTTATGAGCCATGATAAGTGTATTGAAGGAGGGCCATGAAAAATTTTACAAGATATAAAGCGAATTGTATTACAATTTCACACTTTTGGATACAAAACAAATTTTTAAAGAAAGAAACAAACAATATAACCAAACTGAAAGACATGAAAGACTGATCTCCAGATACGTTAGTTCAAACCATTCCAATATTAAACTCCATTACCAGTGAGATTTTTTCTCAAAATCCAGACAATTTATATGAATATGTTTAAAAACATAAATGTTAACCTTTTTATTTTCTTATTATGTCTGAAAGGTCTTATGTTTACTTTTATTTACCTAATATAACCTCCAGTTCCCCCATCATAGTCTAGTACTATGATTCTCAAGCAGTTTTGCTCCATTTCCCCTCTAACACTATTGTTAAGAATATAATTCCTCACTTCCCAACACTAACTCAAATAATATACAAAAATATTGAAAATCTTTTATTTTTTTCATTAGTACATACGTAGCTAGAATTCTAGATATTTATAGTCCATAATTTTCAATTTTATAAACAGATAATGAGTAACAGATAATGTTGATAGATATAAAAAAATTTATGAAATACGCTACATTAATATTAAGAATTAATTACTAAACAAATTAAAGTTATGGAAACATGCTTTAATGAGCAAAAATTCCATGAAAAAGTTTTTTTTTTCTTGTCAGCTATGAACTCAAGGAGTTTTAAGGTCCGCAAAGCAGGACCATTTCAGACCAATCTACTTTGTTGCTTCATTTAATTTGCAACAAAGTTGAAAAGCCTGACCCACAAAAATGTGCCAACACAAATGGAAGTAATGCATGAATACTCTGCCACTTTTTGAGAATTGCACATCTTGGCTAAAATCTGCTTTGTTTATTCATTGAACAGATCATTTTGCTCTGAATCATTTCAGCTTCCAAAAAGAAAATTCATCTTACACTCGAACTTTTTTAACTGACAATTTATACGGATTACTCACTAAATCCAGCTATTCATCATTAGGTTCATGAAAATAGCACCTGAATTCATTTTGAAATACTGCAAAATGCTACAAAATATATTTGGGGCAGTTGTTATTCACCACCAGCTACAAAATTATAATTCTTAACAATTGCAACCTTATTTGACCTTCAATTGTAATTTGAAGCATGCATATAAACCTTTCAAGTTTCCATTAAAATTTCACATTTGATTGCTCCTCATCTGAGATTCAGTTTATCCAGCTGCTCAAATATGTCAAATAAATAGGTAAGGCGCATGATCCATTTCTCATCATTCATTTAAGACTACAAAGTTTTTCTCCAATCCATTTTCCACCATAATAATAAATTTTAATCTGCAACATTCAATATCATATATATTGAAGTGAAGATTAAATTCAAAATAAACACATTTTCAGATTTAATAATCTACAGGCATCACACATTGATGTTTAGTGTCCCACATTCTCCCCTGAATGTAAAATCCTCCATGGGAATTACCCAGATCAAGAAAACAAAGAACTTATTTCTCCAGGTGATTAAGAGATGAAAACATATAGCAAAGTCCTTAATCATATTACCTCTAAGAAATTCCCTTTCAATAAAATTCTGATTCTCATCTTTGAATTCTTTTTTCATTATTTAACTACACATCGTCCTATCAAATCTAATTTTCAAAATATGCACAACACGATTCTTGAAGTAGTTTTTTCTTAAATCCAAACATTTTTATGTTTGTAATTGAATGATCTTAAGTCCTTAAGTTTTGTTATTGAGGACACATATGACAAAATTTAATGACAAAAATGAGATCAACTAATTTGAATTTATAAATTGTCAATCAGTTTTGACCTCTGAACACATAACATCACAAGACGAATGACTCAACCTCAGCAGATGGCTATAATTTGCTATAACTCCCAAAGGAACCTGCTGTTTGTAAACAAGAATGTTGACTCCAGTATTGTTTTAATCCAAAAATTAATATAGAGATTTGTCATATATAGATGTCATATACCTAAGTTGACAAAAACAGCATCTAGGATAGTAAAAAACTGATGATAGTAATTTCTTTATCATGAAAAATAGAAAGAAAAAATTTTAAATGAACAAAATGTCACACGACTATTTCAGATAAAAAGTATATTTTAAGAACGTTAAAACAGTTGAATAAAAAACAAAGAAGACCTAACTTATATTACCCTTATATCAATTTTCCAATTAAGTCTTTATTCTTTCCAGAATGTTTCTCTCACAATCTGTAATAATTAGGCTTAAACAGAAAGCAATGCATCGAACTCGACTAAAGAGAATAACAGAGCAGAAGCTATATCAAAATAAAAAATCGCAGCGACAGAAAAAACACGAAAACAACTAAACAAAGAATCGGAAAAGGTAGCAGAAGGCCACGAAAAAAAAACAAATAAAGAAAAGAAATCTATAATAACAACATAAAAAAAATACTTATAATAAAATAAATTAATTAGTTAATTAAGTTAGTTTAAAAAATGAATATATTGAAAGGTTGATAAACTGAATGAATATAAAAGTAATCTTTAAAATTAATTGTATTTTTTTATATATTATATATATTATATATAAATATATATATATTTAAATATATATATATATATAGATAATATAATAATATAATAATAATATATATATAAATATAATATATATATAAGTAGCGACCAAAATTTTTTTCGGAACAAAAAATCTTTATATAAATATATATATAAATATAATAATATATATATATATATATATATATATATTAATATATATAAATATCTATATAATATCTATAATATAATATGGAAGGGACAAAATATTAAATTCTTAGAAAAAATGGAAAAGAATTTATATGAATTACAAAATCATCTTACCTAAATGTTAAATTTAATCGCATATATGCAGACCATACAAGTCTCCAATACCTACTCCCATTTTATAATCAATATTTCATTGTATAGAGAGGGCAGTCCAATAAGTTTCCATTCTCCAAGTAGTATTCTCCAAGTAGTTCAGAGTCTTAATCTGAAAAGATTTTTTTTTCAGCAACTCAGTACATGACGAATCTGCCAGATTCAGCAACAAATTAAATATTGACATTTGTGCAAGGCAGGAAGTAGAATTCTATTCGGTTTTGGCGACTTTCTTAGCCATTTCAACTTCCATACATATCCATTCTTATGCTTTTACTAAACCCATCATTGGGCTTCGATGATCTTCCTTGTAAAACTATTACACAACTTTTATCTTATCACTATCACATTATATTTGTATTAACAAATTGCCATAAGAAATTTATAAAAAAACCTCTTCCAATGCTCATATTATATCATCAAAATATAAAATGATGGGTCATAATAGTCGATGGTTCGAAGTAGAATTTGGTCTATATTTGGAATTGTGTTAATCTTTACAGCAATCATTACTCAGTTCATATCAATCGCACAATTCTCAAAATCACTAAAGTCTAATGTTGCATCTTCTCATGTTTCAAGTCATTACTAACTAATGGACCTTACCAAGTTTCCTACTCGACGAATTATAAAAATAATTTAACTTCTACTTTAATTATTAACGGATATAACCTATATATTTTAATTTCGGGGGGGGCCATCGCCCCCTGGCCCCCCCCGTACGCCATATTATATATATATATAACACCGTCAAACTGGGGACTGGTTTTGCAGGGTAAAACTGGTAGTTTAGAAAGTCATATATTTTATACTGACTACGACGAAATTGGGAAATTTTTTGTTAAATTAAAAACTATATTATAATATTATTTCAAAAAAATAAATCCAATAAATTAGACGTTCAGTTCAAAAAATTCCCCATTTGACAAAAAATTTTTATTGAAAAATTGAAAAATAATGGTTGAATCTGCACAATCTCTTAATGCAGATCATCAGCCATTAGTGATATAGAAGGACGTAAGAGCCTCATTTAGAAATCACTTAATCTATTATTTTTTAATCATCTTAAGTCGTTTCACTTTTGGGCGTAAAAACAGTAGTAAAACTGTGATAGGGGGGTAAAACAGGAACTAATTTAACATATTTAATGTATAAATAATTTTTTTTTTTTTAAAAATCTCCCTTATTATAAATAGAAGTATAAATACCTAGTTATGTATTAACATTTACAGTATATTAATTTTATATATTATTACCGTAAAAAAAATTAGGCCAAACTTTACATTATAAGTACGCCAATATCTCGATACCTACGATACTTACAAGAAAAACCAAATACAATATTTGAATCAGCGATAAAATGTAAAAACAAATAGTCTTTAAAAATAATATTTAAAATTTTTTTTTTCTCAATGATTTTTTTTTTACACATTCTTTACATTGCTTTATATCTTCTTGAATATGTAATTGGTTTCTTTAAGTATCGAGTTTTCGAAGATATCGCGTACCATGTTTAAAACATCTTTTTAAATATCATGCTCATAATGCATGTTGTTTAAGTTACATGCTTTTTTCTTCTTAGAATTCTTAACCGTTTAATGAATTTAATACTATCTCTATAAAAAATTATAATCACATACTCAAATAAATCTAAATACATTTAAAAATACATCTCAAATAGTTTATCCCCAAAATAAATTTCGAACTAGCATCTCAAAAATTAGTAAAAATATTATTCACATTTTTAATATTCTAATTTAATAACATAAGAAGTTCAAATGAGAAAAAATAACCAATTTAAGTATGGTTGTAACTTGAAATTTGAATTGATATTGACAAAAAAAAAAAAGCCAATTTATTTTTTACCCCCATTGATTATATATAGATAATATTTAATAATTATATATTATATATATAATATATATATATAATATATAATTATATATATAATATATATATACTATAATATAATAATATAAATATGTATATAAATAATATAGATATAATATATATTATAGTATATTATCTATATATTATATATAATATATAGTATATATATATATAAAAAACTGTATAAACATAGAAACCCATGAACACAGTAAGTACTTGATTTATTCAACCGAGTGGAAAAGGTATGGTGCAAAAACTAGATACAAATTGAAAGAAAAACAAACATTGAATTCAAAAAACTAAACTAGCATATAAAAGACAATTAAAATATAAGAAATATGATACTGATGATTAGAAGCTTATAACCAAACAAAAATTTTCGGTACTATGTAGAAGGACACTGTATTTCACCATGACTGTCACACCATGAACATTTCTCTGATGAAGATATTTTACAAAGCTCATTTCGGTCTTTCAAAACCTCATCACAACTTCTCACACTCCATGACAATTGTGTCTCATAACTAATCAGTGGCCCTCATTGTCTCAACGCTCCTTAAAAGATTTCCTCCTACCACAATGTCACATAACAAAAATATTCTAACAGCTAATATACTCCCAATTATATATATTAAAAAAATATATAATGAACTAGAGATTCTCTCTTGTGTTGATAGATTCCTCATCGACTGCCGCTATGCTATATATTTTCTTCAGGTGCCTATACCAGTAGCACCCATTGAACATCTGATGAGGAGAACGTGAAGAGTGCCTGTTTGTATTAGAATGGCAAGAATTTTATTGAGGAAAGAGATCAGGCTGGAGTGAAACAGACTGATGAAACAATTGATTTGATGTTGAGAAAGTAGATGAGCTGTTATGAAAAAAATTATAGGATGTCAATAGAGAGGGCTAGAGCGTAGAAGGACTAGTATCACCTAGAGGAATATGCAGAGGAAAGGCAAATATACTATTAGAGTTCAAATGAATTGGAGAGTTGTAGAAATAGAAAAACAAGATTAGAGCCAAAATCATCATCGTAATCTTAGTCCAGTAACGTTTGACATGCATCCAGATGGGAATTCACGAGGCCCAATAATAATTTTCAAAACAGAAGGATGAGGACTTGTAATGGATACATCACAATACCTAAATAGGGACTTCAAAACAATATAAGAAACAAATGAGAGATATACTACCAGTGCAGAGTGAGGATATTAAGTTATCTAAAACTCACCTCTTGCTTTATCACTGTTCCTCTCATAACAATCTTGGCTCTTCAGTCCTATAAAAGTTGTAAAAAGCAGGAGAGAGAGATAGGTGCAATTGATAGTTCAGAGCGAAAAGAATCATAAAAAATTTCAACAGACTGAAAAAGTCAACAACAATAAAGAAAAAATCAGGCAAATAATATAAACGTTTCATATAAAATATGTAGGTAAAATTTTTACACCTGTAATACAATAATATAAAATATGGTCATTCATAACGAAAATAATGTTCTCTCGTCGAGAGGTTTGATAGTTAAGATAAGATACTTTTAAAGTTTACAAGGTATATAATACTTACAACTCGTAGTCGATTAAGCTAAAGACCATTCGAAGAGGAAAAAGAAAAAAAACTCATCTGAAAGACAGATTCCATGATTTAGCAATTTATTGACAAAGTCAATACCCTATTATAGAAAATGTAAATAGTTTCGAAGACAACGACTGTTAGTGAAAGAATATAAGATATTTCATTAGAGGTAAAAGGAATATCCATAAAAAAAAATCTCACCAAAATTCTCGGTACAATCCTCTTATACTATAACCTTAAGAAATATAAGAAGTTATAATTTAATAATAAAAAAAAAAATAGGAAAGTAAGATTGATGAATGTAACTACTACAAGGTCAAATCACCCAGGTAAGAATATGAAAAGGTAAGTGATTTTATAATTTATAAAATAAGTAAACGTCAATGTTTTTAATTCATTTAGCTTTGTACATTTCTTTTTCAAAAATAATACAATCATAAATTTTAATTATATAATTTATTCAATATTTTAAGTTTCCCTTTTCTTTCAATTCACAATTACAAGAGAAATTAACATCAATATATCAACCTTACTAAGAAGATCAATATAAAAGTGAGTTTTTAATTGTTTTAACAATTAATAATTGTATATATATGTAGATAGTAGTCTTTTTAACAAAATTAAATACAGGTAAGTTTCACCTTCTCACCAAACTTATATTTCATAAATAATTATGAAATATAAGGACATTTCATCTACCTTTTTCCCCAAAATTTCAAAAGCAATGAAAATGCCGGCATTAAAAATTAAATAGTAAATATAACCCCAATAATTATAGAAAACTTAAAAACTAAGAAAAATAATGATAATTGAATAAGTAATGTTTTGGTTTTAGTTATTCAATTTACACATATGTAATTAATAAACTAATAACTTAACCAGAAACCACATCACACTTATTGGATATGGAAAAAAAAAATCATTCATGTGTGATTGTTTGCACTTGGTTTCTGTTTCACAACACAACACTAACTGTCCATTTTGTAATTTGACAGTTCACAAATAGTTTTCATTCCTTTTTAAATATTAATATTCCTTTCAATATAGACATAATATGTGTATATCATTATAATTCATTTAATACATCAGAACTGTTAATCATAGTATAAATATATGGCAGTATTTAGTACTTTAAAACGGCCATTGGTTCCGGGTCAAATAAAGTAAGCAGGGTTTACGAGCCTCGGTAACCCAGACTAAAACTTAAACCAATGATAATATATTGGACCTTAATTACATGTTTAAAATTATTAAAGTCAAAAGTGTTGTTCAAAGAATAAAATTTTTTTAGTTATGTCATTACATTCAAGATATCAATGTATTCGTAAAAATTAAGCAAACGGACACAGTCCAACAAGTAGCTATCCAATAGAGATTATTTCTGATTCCTCAAATAACCTTAAAATTAAGAAATATACATCACAAAAGCTTAAACAACAAATATAACATTTCATAAGTATAAACGAATGTCCTTATTACTTTGAAAAATTTATGACATCTTTTAATCTTATATTAATAAATATTGGAGACTTTTGAAACTATATTTAAACATGAAAAATGCTGAAAAAAATATAACCAAATACTCATCCAAATCACAAAAGAAACATTATGGATTGTATAAAACTACATTTGCCTCCCCACCCTGTCATACATGACAGACAGGGGATTTCAGAGAAGAAAAGAAAAACTTATTATCGATCCATGTGTTTACTGTCAGTTTTAACTCTGTCTGAAACGAAAGTCTAGAAATATGCCCTGATCTAATCAGAAGACCTTTACAATTCAAGTCATACGCACGCTTGGACAGCCGGTGTGCTTGACCAGCAAGAATATTAATTACTTGAGTAAGTTATATTTCTGTGAATTTAAGTAAGTTTTAAGTTTATAATTTAAAAATTAAGTGATAATTTTATCAATTAAAATAATATAAAGATTAACTAACACAAAAGCAAAAAAAACTTTAAATAAAGTATACAAAAGAATACATAAGATAGATGTAAGACAACTTAACAACCAATACAATGTTATAATAATATATAATTATAATAATATTAACTATATAATATATAATATATATATATAAATTATATGAGTATATACTAAAATATTATAATTATTCTATGAAGGGAGGATAATTCCGTCACCAAATTCTAGAATGGCTAAAATACGGATGACCTTAAACTATGCGAATATTACTACCTTAGATATATAATATATATAAATAAATATTACTATATATATACCGAAAGTTTAAAAGTTAATATTTAAATAATGAGTTATAAGAAAGATTTTTACATCATGCATTAACCAAATGATGTATTTACCTCGAATCAAAACTATAATAAGAAAGCAAGCAACGTATTACTTCCGATACCCTCTTCTTACCCGATAAGTATCTCTACGGTAGTTGTTAGACCTACCTCTCATTACACTACCCCTTGAGACAATTCGGCTGGTGAACGGGCTCATCCAACATTTCTTCGTCTTTGCATACATAACTTTTAAGTTGACTGAGAAGCGTAATACACCCTCAGATTTCTTTTAAAATTCTTAACTAATCAAATATTCTACAAAACCTCATACTCTACACAATTACTATAGTCATAAACACCTTACACAATTCATTACACAATGTATATATGAACACACGTTTTATATGAACCTAGTTTAGTTAATTGTGCTAGAAATGTACAATAATGTTAAACACATCAGAAACAGGGGTCACATGATGAAACAATATTGCATATTTAATTTATAAATTAGTTAAAACGATTTTATTCCTATTCAAAATTATTTCTTGAAACAAATTCACAACAGTTTTCAAAGATTCAATGTTTTTTTTAAGCACGCTATTATGTAAAATTTACGCAGACACTATTAAATCCACATCTGCGTCCGAATATGAGAAAAATATATTGGAGAGTTCACTATCATTTGGTAAAAATCCTCAAACAGAGAATTAATTAAAACATCTTAGGACAAACCTTGCCGATAGAAACTTCGTCAAGATCAGACAGAGAATGCTCTATCAAATTAAAATAAAATTCTCCAACAAAGTTGATAAAACTAGAATTTTGACAAAATAAATTCTCTTTCTCAAATTCAAATGTTTTCTGCCAAGAAATAAACCTGTGGAAAACATAAACACTCATGATCTTTTAACTTCACCACTTTCTTTTTATATATTTAATTAAAATTATCATCATTAACTCATAAACTAATATATTTGTATTTCTTATGTGTAATATCATACCCTTGTCTGAAGCCGACTGGACGTTCTATTTTTAAAAAAGTGACTGCAGACTGTAATAGCTGGAAACGAAGATACAGTCGGAGCAACTGGAATATGATGGAAATATTTTACTTAAATAATATTACTTAAGTTAATATATTTATACATAAACATCATTTTTCTTAAAACTATATTTAGATAATTACTTTCATATTTACTAACCTGCAAAGTCACTTGTATAATTATACAGAAATCTTCGGTAACAGGAGCATGGCAGCTCAATAATGGTAATTGCTTCCAATAATAAACAATTTACTCTGGGATTGGACACAGTCATATATCATATCATATTAAAAATCAATCATTCATATTATAAATAAACTAAGTACATTAATCAGAATATCAGACTAATAAAGCCTATAACAACAAGAAACTAGCTGACATATAGATAATATATATTAAAAAACACTATATTTTAATTCTCATAAAATAAACAAATAGTATAACAAGATCCGTGGTTGACGTAATATACAAAAGATAACTCCTCCAAAACACTTAAAAACAAACAAAAAGAAAAAAAAAAAGGACTATTCACACCCCTCTTACCATCCCCCACTAAAATCTAACTCCCCACCTGATTATTTAAAGGTTTTCCAATTTGGACATTTAAATTTTACAACGACCAGGGTAGAGTTCCGAAATATGAAGGTCGTAAACTCGAACGAAATATACAGCCACATATGGACACCTAAAGAGGACCAAAATGCTTATATGGCCATAATGTTAGTAAAATTTATCTACAAAACTAATTAAAATCAGAATTCTTCCAATTCCCTAAATATTGTTTTCTTTTTTTTTCAATTTATTCACCAGCAAAATTCGCTAAGTTTACACTGAAAAAGTACATACATCGATATCACTCGACTTTTAATCAACAAAAAAATCACAGTCTACGTTTTATGGCGGGTTGATAAATGAGACCTAGGTCAACACACCACAATGTATCTGAAAAACTTAACTGCATTAATTCACTCACGTTCAGCTGTTTATTTTTTATATTTACAAATAATAGCTGATAAACTATTATTAAATATATATATAATAAGATTGTATAATATATACATTCAAAAAAAATATATCTAGGCAATATATCAACTTAAGGCCTTAAATACTAGACATATTATTCTGAAAAGTACTAGATCTTTTTATTCCTATTTGAGATTAACTATTCACGAATGTATATATGCAGCCCATATACAAAATAATTTTTCTTTAGGCTATTAATGCATTTCAGTATTTTATTTATTATCCCAATCCCCTTCCTCAGTGGCAAAAAAAGTGCAAAAAGGATAAGAGGCAAAAGATATTATCATATTTTTAGATGTATCAAATGTTTAGCAGCATTTTTTCACTCATGATTCAAATTATATACCAAATTTCAAAGCAAATGTTAAGAGCACCATGGAAAGGAAGTTAAATCCCAATATTGGAATATGGGAGTAAGTCTTGGTCCATCTATAATTTTCATTTGAAAGCATATTCTATGTAACTAATTTCCATATAGACATATATAAATGATTTCACCATTTTTTTCAAGCAGGACAGACCTTAATACAATTAACCTAGGAATCTGAAGTAATAAACAAACTATGGGTTTTGTGACAAAATTAGTTTAGAAAAATATTTCATTTTTATATATCATCAACGGATGTTTGAACGAATTGTAATCCCTTGATTCTTAATCCCAAGTCAATGACGGTACAAACAGAATTTACCGTCTTTAAAACATTTTAACATAAATTCTAACCTTCGCATTTATTCTTTAAAGTAAATGCATTGCCAAACTATAATAATTATGACTTTAAGGATTAACACTACGGAACATCAAAAACCAGATTTACCTTTATCCAATCAACCTGCAACTACACGCAATCTGACAATGGTATGGGGAGCTGAATTTGAATATTTATCAATGACATTGTACCAAGCTTACTTTACTGATTTTTCAGAAATTTTTCGAACTTATTAGTAAAAGGGAAAAAAATGAAAGAAAAATTCAATATAAAATTAAAAGAAAAATAATAAAAAAATCACAAATAAGACAAAAAAAAATATAATAAAGTCAAAAATATTTATTCAGCGAGAATCTTCACTTCAAAGTACGATTTTATCATCCACACTTAGTTCTCATCTTACTTGCCTCGGAATATTTCAACAGGAAGATATTCACTTCCCCTTACTATGAACACTTCTTCATCACCACAAGTCATTTAGATCAGTAACATCTAAAGACTGCTTCACACTATAAGTAATTCTTATCCTTTACAACAATCAGAGGCATTTAAAACACAATGGCTTTCATGACTATAATTAGATTCTTTGTATCTTTCACCCTCATATTTATGCATCCAAAAGACACCACACTCATACTACTATTAGACGTTCATACTATAGAACATTAGGAGCACTGATACTCATTTCATTAATAGTTTTCACGTTATTCCACTTTTGGCGTTAGATGGAATAAATTAATTTAACGAGTCTTTTTCTCCACGTGTGTTAATTGCTTAGTTCCCTCCACTGGTGTATTTCTCACCATGGGAGTTCTACGGTCAACCAATTTTTCTGGTAATTTAGATTTTCCAACGTTACCCAAACCCAAACATTTACTTTGCAATTGCAGACCACAACTTTCACAAGATTTGACAATTTTACTAGGAAACAAGGAGAAACGGAAACTTGCTTATGCTAGAAAACATTCGTATCATTACCTCGTCTTGCACTGACATTTAGTAAACACTTTAACAGGATCTTTCTTTGCACAAACCAAGCAAACACAACTAGAGCTACGACCTATTTTTAGGGAAAAACAAAAGAGCGGACTACCTTCATTCAGCTATTATATTACCTTTGTGCAAATAACTACAAATACAGTATTGTGAATTATAGACTATGGCAAACCTGTCTGCAATACGTCACATAGTGGTCATAACAAATCAACGTTCATACGTGACAATGTGTCTACGATATAGGACTTCATAAACAAAGGGATATCAACCGACTGCACACGTGTTCCATTTATTAACCTTTTGTAGCTAATAATTTATCTTCTCCACTCTAGGGAAGACTACTTGATATCTAGCAGATAATTTATGATACACTGTTCCAATTTAATAGTTAGGATATTCAGCTATGACTGGTGTGTCCTTAAGTTGACAAAACTAATTGGTTTAAAATATTTATCATTTCTCTTTATAATAATTAAATCGCCGTATATCATAACCACTCACAGGTTGGGGGATAATTGATTTTTTTCCCCGGGCATACCTAGATATTATAGTCTAGAATTCTGACATACTAAGCTTTAGGGATTAATAATCTTCTACTATTTGACATTGTATCATGTCGTTGTAATATCTTTATTCCCTTGTCTTTCATGGAATAGCTATTACGGTATATGATTAACTAATGCGGAAGATACAGATGCGCTACGTGTTTTGCTTTTTGATTAAACCCTCAAACATACCCAGGATATAATCAAAAGTTCTGATCGCAGTGTCTCTATTATTTGTATTTCTGTATCACCAATATTTTATAATAAATTATTAAGGGAAACAAAGACTATAGGATTTTTCGAATTGTTGGTACCAGTGAAACAGCGATATACAGAAAAACCAAGAACAAAGTAACCAATCACCATACCTACTCAAAAAATGTAACGCGACGGACAGAAACACAAGTCCCTGTTCAGGGCGCCATTTAATGGACTATGTAAGGGAACGTAATCCAATCACCAATAATTTGCTATGAGATGGCATAGAAACGGGGATGACCTTATAACTTAATATACTACCTTATATATAATAAATAAATAATTAATATATATACCAAAGGTTTAATAACGTAAATTTTAAATTAATAATTATAAAAGGATTTTACAGTCATAACAAATACAATGTTATTTACTGACTCAACTATAATAGGGAGAACAGCAGCAGACCGGTATTACTTCCTATACCCCTCTCTTTACGCCATAATGTTTCTCTTACTGGTATTTGTCTCAGACCTAGACCTCTCATTCATCACTCACCCTGGAGACATATTCCGACGCTTCATCTCAAACATTTCTTTCGTCTTTGCATACATACCTATTAAATTGAAGAAGGGGGTTAATTAACACCCTAGTAGTTTTTAATATAATTAAATCAATATCTACAAAACTCTATACCTCTACAATTACTATATCATACAACCTCACACCAATTCATTACCACAAGTATAAAAACACCTGGAATTTAATATAACCTAGGGTTATAATTTGCTAAAATTCATAGGCATAATACAACAATTCGGAACAACAGGCGTAAATGGGAAATATATCAATCATTACCAACAATGTATAATGTAAAACGATTCGTATTTAATTCTCAGTAAATATTCTAAAGTAATTTAACAATATTTTCGAAGAATTCAATGTTTTATTTAAGCCAGTCATTAACTTTAACTTATTTGTAGTCAAACAATTTATGTCAAACGAACGAATGGAATATTAACATCTCTGGGATTCACATATTTGAAACAAATATTTCCCAAAATTTATGATAACTTAAAGGAAAACTTGCCTATAAAATGCGCTCAAGATCATGGACAAAGTTTTTATCATAATTGAAGACTTCTCCACCCGGATTATTACTATAGGAAACTTAGAATTCACTGAAAATTAGGATTCTCTCCACAATAAAAAACGGTATTTCTGCAAGAAATAGCAACCTGGGGGAAAATCATAAAACACAGTGATCATATCTCACCAGTTTTCTATTTTATTAATAATTAATCTTTATTATCACTCAAGAATATTTTTGATATTATTTTGTCTTCATATTTATCAAATACATACCTGTCTGTAAGCCGTCTAGATGGTCTATTGTAAAAAGGACTGCTAAGACTGAACTGGAAACGAAGATACCAGGCGGCAGCAACTGGAAATGGGGAAACTGTTTACTTTAAATTAAATTCTTAAAGTATTAAAATTGACAAATTAACAATACGTCTTCGATAACTAATGACTTTCATATAATTTACTATTACAGATTGTTTTTCTATAATTTTAAGGAATCGTCGGTCAACAATAGAGCATGGTCGAAGAGCTCTTTCACCCTGGAATGGCATTTTAAACAATGAGGTGGTTCCAAACAAGATATTTACCACATCATAATTAAATAAAATATATACATATAAATAAAACAAAGTGTTTAATACTCTTGATCCCCCTAGCGATATAAAGCTATAACAAACTAAGAAACTAAGGCTGGAATTAGAGATAAAATTTTAAGAAAATCGGATTCAAACACAAGAAAAAAACAGTATAACATATGAATGACTGAATAACTATACAAATGAACTCCACTCAAAACCACTAAAAAGCAAACAAAAAAAAAAAGGAAAACATATTTAATACTATATAATATATATAATATTATATATAAATAGTTATATATTTTATATATAATATATAATATTATATATTAATAACCCATCACAAAATACATATACTTACCACAATATATAATAATATATGTAAAAAATCCTCTTCAGGTAGTCGGTTCTTTGTCAGTCTATCGGTTCCTTCTTTCTAGTGTTTTCTTGGGTGACTTCGTTTGTCCTTTCAGATATGGGTTGTACCAAGGTTCTGATGTGTTCTTCAATAGATATTTCTGACGTACGAAGCTATCTCTTGCATGATCAAATTCTCACCTGGTCCATTCCTCTCAACACTTTGGTTATTGCTGTTGCCCACGCACCCATTTTTCTTTACTTAAAAGTGTGAGTAGATATGGCGTTCTTGTGGGAGGGGGGATTTGTCTAACTTCCAAAATTCGCTCAATTCTGATCTTATCCGACAATGGGAATCCGAATTATGAAGATAGGTGATTCTAAACTGTGAAAGTTCTAACTTTGGATATAAATCATTAGGTGGATCTCTTTCTAACGACTCCAAGGGATATTTCAATATTCTGTATTAAACCCATAACTTGACAATAGTAAGTATCCATGACAATCGGCTGCTTAATGCACTGTAACGTTTCATCTAGATATTATGAGAATAAATATATAAGGCAGTCTCTATCGTTTCAGAAATGAAATATCTCAAAACAGAGTGAGTTTTATTAAAAGATAACTGAAAATATTCAGGTGTTATAATAAGTTTCTCAATAATGATTTAAACATCACTCATTTTACATTATATCAAAGTCTCTCACTGTATGAACATGCTTAGCTAACAATACTTTGACTCCAAAATGTATTTAAGAAACTAAAAGGTACTTTGATTTATATGAAATATATTTAACGAATCAGGATTGGACATCAGAAATCCCCAAAAATCCTCAGTCTAATCAGTTTTCAAAAATTCGCGATTCTAGCGGTTACTTTCAAGAGTGCTAGGTTCTCAATAATTCCTCTACTGATCTTCCAGGAGTAAAGGTTCGGAGTATAAATTCAATAAAACTTCTTTCACTAGATATCTTGGGTAGATCCAGTTTAACTGTTTGAATTTCTAGTTCTATTTGGCATTATTATATTTCTGTCATAAATTACATCATTATTATTATTATTATTATTATTATTATTATTATTATTATTATTATTATTATTATTATTATTATTATTATTATTATTATTATTATTATTTTTATTATTATTATTTTGTGGAATTAAATAAATCTCGGTTAAGACTTTTTTCTTAAAACAAAAGGAATCTCCCGAAGCAGCTCTTAAATACTTAATTTCACAAATTATCCCCAATCATGAGTGCACCTAAGAAGTACACGACCGAAAAAACGGATACAATTGCAGTTGCACCAGTAAGTTGGTTGTAATTCAGAGAAATCCGTAAAATGATTGAAGGGCAACCTTTCAATTACGTCCGACGAAAGAAATTGTTGAGAGGTAGTGTTCCTATCCTTACTTAAAAACATGATAAATAAATTAAAGGATAAATCTCCTTTAATGAAAAATATATAATACAATATAAATACGAAAAACCGGTAGGCTCTTTGTTTGGTTATTACAATAAATGTTACAATTTAAAATATTAAATGTGGTATAGAAGCAAACCATTTGGGTTTTTGTATTGCTAAATCGTCCCAGCCCCCTATACTATTAAAATATAACAAAACCCAAACATCTTTAAATTGTATGTCCAGTAGTACCTCGTACGATAAATTTGTAGAAATATAATTATAGTTTAAAATAAACCTATAATAAATATCTGGAATCCTCAACAATAAATATGGGGCACCTTAAAAGATAGAAGTAAGGTAGAGGCAAACAGGTAGAAACAAAGTAAAAGAGAATAAATGTTTATGTTGGTTAGAGACGAGGGATCTTTACCAACTGATTCTAAGTTTCGATAGAAGAGACGTGATTGTGATGCAAACTATATACAGCACGTGAATACTTCCATGCGAGTTCAATCCAAGTTCAAGCCTAACCTATCACACACAAATTGCAAATTGAATAATAGAGGATGATTCTGTACGAAAGAAACATTCGGTAGATGAAAATATTCAAAGAAGGCTATTCCTGTATGAAAGGAATACTCGGTAGAGAGATACTAATTGAAATCTATTATAAAAAAATTAGATATCAAATTTAGATTCAACCTATAGGTATATAAATAATTAAAATCTATTTTGTAAAAGTAAATACGTAATTTAGATCCACCCTGTCGTAGTGATGTGAGCCGGATAAATACCCAATGGGTTGGGTGCTTGTAAATGGATATTTATCAATACCCAAATAAATACCCAAAATAAGGGTATTTAAGATTTTGTTTTTAACTTTTGCATAATATTTTATAACTTTAATGAAATAGGAAGTAGACAGAGAATGATACAGATTTCAAATGACAGTCAAAAATCTAATTAATGTATATAAAAATCAATATTAAATAAATATATATATATATATATATATATATATATATATATATATATATATATATATATATATATATATATATATATATATATATATATAAATTATATATATATATATATATATATATATATAAATATATATATATATATATATATATATATATATATATATATGAAGATAAACTACTTTAACGCAGTATTTATTTTATATAGAAAGGAAAGCCCTTGGATTAAAATTTTTCCATTTATTTAGTTACACACAAACACAAAAAGACACATATTGATTAAAAAACAGATTCTTCACAAAAATAATTAAAAAATAATTAAAAAAAGTTACAATAATTGCGAGCTTTCGTCTCCATCAGGGAGACCTCTTCAGGCAAAGGAACAACGCATCTGAAAACTGCCAACGTAGAAAGCACCTATTGTTAGTTGGTTATCTTCTTCAGAGAATTTTGGAAGTATCTTGAAGACTTCATATATTCGTTTTGTAAGTGGTCTAATTTTACCTCACCAGGTTGTTTATTAAAATTGTTCGAATTATAGATACAGAATGATTCAAGGATTCTTCTTGCCTTTGTATTAGTAACATTTCTAATGTTTTGCATATTGTCGGTGATAATAAGATGATTAAAGGATCTTCTATGAAATGTAAGAGATGAATTAATACGGTTTTTTTTTTTTTTTTTTTTTAAGACTAAAAAGGGCAGTATTAATTCATCTTGACTCATAGAAGATCACTTATCATTATTATCACCATTTGTATAAAGGCATTAAGAAATGTTGCTGGCCTGGGTCATTCTGCGCTCTGTTTGAACACAATACTGGCCTGGTGGCGTGGAGCCGCAGTATATTAGGGATAAATTCTCTGAAGAAGACAACCAGCAACGTGGAGGTACTTTCTAAGATTTCAGATGCATTCCGCTGTCTCTGACAGCCTCTGGCCCCGTGTAGCTTTTGGTATTTTGTGAAAATCTGTTTTCTGTGATCTTTGTTTAGCGTATTTAACTAATAAATGGAAAAATTTCACTTCTGCTATATATAATATATATTAATATATATATAGATAACAACAGCATATATATATATATGTATAGTATATATATACTCTCTCTATATATATATGTATATAATATATATATATATATATATATTAATTTGTAAATAATAATGAAGGTAATTCCGAACCTATGAAGGTGTGACCATGCTATGACTCATAACAAAATGAACCACGATGTTAATAGTGGATAGCAGCAACTGTGGGGTATATCCACATAGGGAGGATCGATGAACATCAGTCATCCGTGTACCTCATGAGTTATGATGCGTTTATTGCAATATAAATAGCTATCTGTATATATATATATATATATATATATATATATATATATATATATATATATATATATATATATATATATATATATATATATATATATAATATATATACATATTTTTATTATATATATATATATATATATATATACCATATATATATATATATATATATATATTGGTATAACAAAATGCTAAACAGTTTTTAGCATTATTTCTATATTTAAGGTAGCCTAATTTAAGTTAGGTTAAAGCTAAAATCGATACCAATACTTTAATCCCTATAAATATAGCCTACTATATATATATATATATATATATATATATATATATATATATATATATATAAAAACATATATACTATATATATATATATATATACTGCATACTTTCTATATATATATATATATATATATATATATATATATATATATATATATATATCTTCTTCTTCTGGGGAAGAAATTTATTATATATATATATATATATATATATATATATATATATATATATATATCGAAGCACTGGTTAACGAAACCATACTATTCTCTACAGTGTACAATATACCATAACTGCGATATGATGGATGACTAACCTAATTTTCATTAGCTCCGACGAAAGATGTTAGATGGCATTTCATAAATTCTCGTACCTTTCGAAATATTCTCGTAACGATATATATATATATATATATATATATATATATATATATATATATATATATAACCTTATATATATATATATATATATATATATATATATATATATATATATTATATATATATATATATATATATATATATATATATATATTTTTCTATATATATATATATATATATATATATAATATATATATATATATATATAACTGCTATATACTCTTATATATATATATATATATATATATATATACTATAACATAACTAATAATATATATATATATATATATATATATAATATATATATATAATAATAATAATAATAATATATATGTAAATATATATATATATTTATAAATATATAATAATATATATATATATATAATAATATATATATATGCTATATATATATATATATATTATATATAATAATAATAATAATAATAATAATAATAATATATATATATATATATATATATATATATATATATATATATAATATATATATACTCTCTTAATATATACTCCTCTGTCCCAAAAGTAAGCTTACTGAATAGCCCATGAATGACTGAGTAATGTATCTCCTCCGTGACGTATACCAGTGGGTAGCTAGTTACCTATGCTACATATCCATACCAGTTTTAACCAGATTTATAAAGTCAGTCTTGCACTACATCTGTTTATGTATGAGCGTGTGTTCTAACCTCGTTACGTTTTGCACTACATCTTTTTGTGTATGGGCGTGTTTTCTATCCTCGTTACGTTTTTGCGATGCAGGTAAATATTGAACAGCGGTACGCTCTCAAGTTCTGCGAAACGTAACAAGTCTGCCGCTGAGACATTTTCTTCTTTAAACGAAGCTTATGGGGATGCCTCTCTCTATTGAGAACTATGGTTTTTAAGTGGCACAAAACTTTCAAAGAGGGCGAGAAAATGTTGAAGACGACCCTCGTTGTCGAAGATCAATCTCAGCAACAAACGATGAAAATGTGGAAGTTGTTAGAGCTGTGATGGAGAGAGACCGCCGGTTCAGTGTCAGAGTGATTGCAGAAGAAACTTGTTTGGATAAAAATGCAGTTCATAGAATTTTAACGAACCATTTGCTCATGTGAAAAATTTGTGCAAAACTAGTATGCCGCAGAAGACTTGTTTGTGGGTAGAGAAGCGAACAGGGTCAAATTTGTCAACATTTACTTGAAAGACGCGAAATGGAAATTTTTTTGATAAAGTTATAACAGGCGATGAACCATGGGTTTTTCAGTACGATCCTGAAACCAAACGGCAAAGTGCGTAATGGTACACAAAAAATTCTCCTCGTCCGAAGAAAGCACGTATGAGCAAGTCGAAGGTGAAAACAGCCGTGGTATTGTGCACAAGGAATTTGTACCTTGAGGACAGACAGTTAATCACGTCTTTTACAAGATGTCTTTGATCGACTTCGAAAACGAGTTCAGCGAATCAGAGCAGACATTGTAGACGATTGGGTGCTGCAACACGATAACGCACCATCTCACACTGCGCTCTCAATTATAGAATTTCTGTCGAAGAAAAACTTTCAAGTACTTCCACATCCTCCATACAACCCAGATCTAGCTCCGTGCGATTTCTACCTCTTCCCTAAGTTGAAAATGAAGTTGAAGGGTCATCATTTTGGGACAATGGAAAACATAAAAAATACTGTAACACGTTAACTAAACACACTTCAGGAAAATGACTTCCGGTACTGCTATGAACAGTGTAAAAAATGTTGGAACCGCTGTGTAACCTTCCAAGGGTTATACTTCAAAGGAGATAACTTGTGAGGAGAAATTTCAGGTAAGTTAAATTCGACATCAGTACACTTACCTTTGGGACATAACATGTATATGCACGAAGGAAGCACGAGTAAAAGTTAAAATGATGGAATAATAAAAAGTTTCTTCAATATAGTGTATTATAGTGTTTATAATCAGGCATGCAAATGAATATTTGATAGTTTTGGCAAAAATGAATGATAAAGCCTACGAGATTATGACAGAATATAATACATTTATTAGGTATTCCTGATTAATTAGATGATTTAATACATTTTTAATAAGTGGCAAAACTAAATCTACGCCAACCACACGATATGGTAGCATGACTGGCGTAGTCTTTCAGAATCCCTTATGCCTTTAAAGTTAAAATTCTTCTTCCTCTTAGCCGATGGCTCAAGGCACCAGCCTATGGTGAATTCAAATATAGACATTTTCGTTTTTATTATCCGTACTTACACACGGTAAGAAATGCAAACCGTTTTATCACATAATTCATAAAAATTCGAACACGACAGCTTACGAGGTTTACTTTTGTTTACAAACAATTGGAATCGGCTGTTATGATGGAGCCCGTCGATTTCGAATAAGCAGAAATAAAAAATTAATAACATAGTTTATTAAGGTGTATACCAAGTTGAAATTTTCAAATTCCCTGTGTTTTCCCTGTTTTTTCCCTGTTCTTCCAAAATTTTCCCTGGACTAAAATAAATAATAAACATCATTTTATCTTTGTTATCAATAAGGAAAGATGAAAAAATGAAAACCCTCCAGAGCCCACCCTCTAACCACCCCAGTAAACAAATTTTCTTGGCCAGCTTTCACAAATTTAAATGACCTCATACAATTTGACATTTTACAAGTGAAATTTATATTTGCATTGAAAAATTTTTAAACTTCCCAAATTATTTATATAGCCAAAGTTATGAACACAATCAATTAATTTTCTAAATATCTGCCAAATATGTTTACCAGGTCCCTGCTTTTTCTTTCATTTTTTCCCTTTTCTTTTACTTTATTCAAAATAAAAATTACAAAAACAAAGGGACACAAATATATAAACATTTGCACATTTCTCTTCTCTAAAATAAAATAAAAATATTTTTCCTTTTCTCTAAAACAAATAAAATTATTTAATTCTAAACTAAACCTACTAAATAAGTACATTAATCTTAAAAAAAAAAAAAAGTTTATGACTGTTTAAGAAAAGCTATTTTCTCTTCTAAAATATGGTTATATTTCCCATGATGACTGTCAACTATTCTTCAGCCCCTCTTTAATCTCAGCTGCTAATTTCTTTTTTTTTTGCACCTTCCAGAGTTTCTGCTTCTTTGGCACATAGTTTTCTTTTTAAGTATGTCTTATACTCTGAAGAAGCGTTGCGGCAGTATGACATCGTCTCATTTGTAATACAATAATCAACCCCTCCAGTATTTTTCATTTCTTCAGCAATAACTCTTCACGCAAATTTTCTTGTAGACAATGTTTGTTTGTCGAGAAACCTTTCTCTACAGAAGCATTCCCATGAAATGATGAAAGAATCAGTGTTACAAAGTTTTTGTTTCTTTTTGAACGTTTACATTTTTAAAAATTTCAATGAAAAGTTGATCGAGTCTATCTTCCTTCTCATCAAAATTTTTCAAAAGTTCAAGGACATAGGAATTAGATATCAAAAGTTCATAATCCTCTTTGATTATATCAGCCGTCGAACCATCAATTCGCTTGATATCAATGAATTTTTCAACACACATATTAATTCTTTCAGAGTTATTAGAAACAAACGGTGACAAACAACTTAATGCCTTTGTGATGGAATATTTAAGAGGACTTAATTCAATTCTTTAAAATAAAAAAAGAGAAATTAGTTAAATGCGCTGATACTGCAGATGAATAAATTTTAATAAAAATAATAATATAAAGATTCAATAAGTCAAGAAGTATAAATTCTTAGGCTAAGAAAAAGTTGATATATAAATTTTTTACTTAATTTTACTCCATATTGGAACTTATCAACAATTTAAATTCTAAGTACTAGGAAGAGGAGAATCATGAATGATATTCTTGTGCTCTTTACTTTCCTCCTCCTTCAAAGACAAAACACCTTTCTAACCTAACATCCCTTGAGCCAACTGAGCTTCCTTAAGATCTCCCTTTTTAAGAGAATTTCGAAGTCAATATGTGCTTCACTATACTTCTTTAGGGGTTAAGCAAAAATGATGCCTGATATAAATTGGATAATTTTATTTTCCCTGTGTTTTCCCTGTTTTCCCTGCACACTTTTCATTTTCCCTGTGTTTTCCCTGTTGGTATACACCCTGTTTATATTACAAATAACTGATCAACTATTGCGATGGAGTTCAACAATTTGGAAGAAATTAGTTTTAAATCCGATTTTATTGAATGAAACATCATCAATTCAAAGGGGGCTTAGAAGTTAGAACGTTGTGAAAACATTATCATTTGATTTTTTTACAATTATATCAAACAGGAAAAAAAAATATGAATACAACACAAATATTTTGCACAGTCTTATTTTTAGAGTCATTACTCCCAAACCTTCCTTAATCCATTGTAATATAAAAATAAAAATTAAAAATAAAAATTATTTCCTGCCTGCTTCCTGCCGAAATTTATTTTGTTTACATTTTTCTGCAATCACATTCTAAATTCGGTAAGACGTGGAATAGCAATCTTACGGAATTATGAAAATTCCTTACGTTTCGTAAGCATCTCTTAAGATTTTGTGCTAAATTTGACAATACGAACTCAAACTTCAGCATTTCTTACAGTTTGTAAACACAAATGACAAAAACGAAAATGCCTTCCTTCTTACCTATATTCGCTAGATAAAATGTTTTGAGCACTTAAGAGTGCCTTGACAATAATACTTTATTTTGAAGCACATTCCATATTTTTGTACACGAGTGCATGGAAGTTGAAACTGCTACATTATCGTACAGACATGGTACGTATACATTTAATTGTTACAATGATCTTTTTTATATATATATATATATATATATATATATATATATGCTTATATATATATATATATATTAACTATATATATATATAT
>JABUQX010007711.1:22500-25564 GCA_015478945.1 Trachelipus rathkii | reverse complement strand
GTCTACAAATAGAGAGGCAGATAGGTGGTGAAAAGGAAAAAGAAGGCTATGTGAAATGGTTGGGAAGTAGGAGAGAGGAAAACTGGGAGGAATATAGGAGGGTTAGAGTGGAAGCAAAGAAGGGCGGTGGAGAGGGCGAAGAGAAGAGGCAAAAGATGAGTTGGTGTTAGAAAAGGTGACGGAAAATTTTGAATCAGGAAGTAAGATGTTTTGGAAAGAAGTAAATAAAAAAAGGAAGGAAGAAGGAGGGGTTGGGGAGAGGATTAAGGGAGGAGATGGGGAGTGGATAGGAGGAGAGGATAGGGTGAGGAAGAGGTGGGGGGAGTATTTTAGTGGATTATTGAATGAGGTGGGGGGGGGAGGGGAGGAAGATTTGCATGAGGTGGGGATGGGGAATGTATTGGGGAGGGAGGGGGAAGATGAAATACAAATGGAGGAAATTATTAGGGCCTTGAGTAAAGGAAAAAAAGGGAAGTCCGCAGGTCTGGATGGTGTGAGAATGGAAATGTTACAGAAGGGTGGTATAGGGGTGGAGGAGTGGCTGTATAGGTTATATAATATATGTTGGAGGAGTGGTGTGGTACCGCAGGATTGGGAGGATGGTTGTTTGGTTGCGGCCTGTTATAAGGGGAAAGGGGATAGGTATGGAATGTGGGAATTATAGTAGGTATATGTCTTTTAAACAGTTGTGGTAGGGAAACGTGTATGGTAGAATTACTGATGAGAGAGTGAGAGGGCTTTACGGAGGCAAAGAAATGGGGGAAGAACAAGGAGGAATTTAGGGAGGGAAGAGGGTGTTGTGGATCAAGTGTTTACACTAAAGATGCTTGTGGAGAAAGTATTGAGAAGAAAGGGAAAGTGTATGGGTGTTTTTTAGATTTAGAGAAAGCATAGGATAAGAGTGAAAAGAGGTGAATTGTGGAGGGTGTTGGAGGAACATGGAGTGGGGGGTAAATTAGGTAAAGGTATTAGGGCCTTTTATAGGAATAGTAGAATGTGTGTGAGAGTGTTAGGAGGGGAGAGTGAGATGTTTGGGGTGGTGAGAGGACTGAGGCAGGGGTGTGTAATGTCGCCGTGGCTATTCAATTTTGTTTTATGGAGAGTTGTTTGCAGAGGATGGTTGAGGGGGGGAGGGGGGTGGAATTCGACAACTGGGAATCGATAGAAGGCGAACAAGTGAACATGATAGCTGTTTGGCGGATGATACTGTCGCTTAGTGGGCGAAGAGGGCGGCGGAAGGCGTTGAGGTATTTGGTGAGGGAGTTTGAGAGAATGTGGCGGAGCAAAGGGGCTTAAAATTAATGCCTGGTAAGAGTAAAAAGTGTTAGTTTGTTTGAGGGGAGGAAAGTGAGGATGGGGGAGGGGTTAGAGGTTCGAGTGGGGGGTGGTAGTTCTGGAAGAAGTAAAGATTTTTAGATATATTTAGGGATGGATTTGGGTAAGGGGGAGGGATGAAGGGGGAGATAGAACATAGAGTAGGAGAAGGAATGAGAAGCGTTGAGCTGGTCTGAAGAAAGTATGCGAAAGGGGGGGATTTATCAGCAGAAAAGTTAAGATACCAGTGTTTGAAAACAATTTTGTGTACAGGCGGTGTTGTATGGGTGTCGAAACGTGGGGGGTTGAATGCCAGTCGCAGAGAAGTTGGACAGTTTTGAGATGGAAGGGGTTGAGAGCGGTTTGTGGGATAAGTAGAAGGGAGAGGATTAGGAATAGGGTGGTGAGGGAGAGATGTGAGTGGAGGAATGGGTTGGTGGGAAGAGCGGAGAAGGGAATGTTAAGATGGTATGGGCATCTGGTGAGAATGGAGGAACAGAGAGTGGTTAGGAGAGTATGGTGGGAGGGGCGGAGGGGATAGGAAGAGAGGAAGGGGGGAGACGCAAGAAAGGAGTGTGGATGGATGGAATGAAAGGAGATGCGGCTGGAGGAGGGAGGGATGAGGGAAGAAGAGGGTAGGGTGTTGGCGAGGGATAGAGTGGGGTGGAGGAGGTGGGTGGGGGCGAGATGAGGGGGGGTGTAGGTGGGAGAGGCTGTACGTACGCAACTACCACCGGCTCAAGCGGGAAAAAAGTGTTGGGTAATAATATATAATAATAATTATATATATATATCATATATATATATTATATATATATATATATATATATTATTATATATATATTATATATATATATATATTATATATTATATATATATATATATATATATATATTATATATATATATATATAATATATAGTAATAAATAATAATAATAATAATTATAAACTGAATTTAGAGTTGAGTTGAATTTTGGAATTAGTGACCATAATATAATTAAATTTAAAATGAATGTGATATCTTGCCTCAAATTGCAAATTAATGAGGAAAAGACCTTACATTTCTGAAATGGTGATTAAATAGTTTAAATCTTTGTATTGTTTTGCCTGCATAATTGACTGGGATAAGGATTTCAAAGCAAAATTGTTTTATGATATGGGAATACTTTAAACAAATTTTGGTGAATTTTCTGTCAATATGGTTTAAAGTGTGGCAAAGTGAAAACTTATTTCTTGTAATAGAGGGATAAAGGAGAAAATCCATGAAAGTTATAGATGTTGTAAAATATTCAAAGGTATAAATGGGGAGGAAGATTTAGAAAATTATAGGAAAAATAGAAATGAACTTAACCCTTTCAGTACGAGAGTAGGTTTTTCATTTATTTTATAGTTTTTATTTTATAGTTTTTTTCTATTGTATCATATTTATTTTGAGTGTTAATTATATGGTTAATTAATTATCTTTTTTCTCCGAATTTTTTTTTTATTATGTTAATTTAGAAGACGGTACATGAGAGTACCGCCAGACTTTCAATGTCACATTTAAAACTAATTTCTTTGATAATTTACTTGTAAAATAACTTAAAAAAAAATCCTTTTCACATCAATTTTAATAACGAAAAATATAATTAACTTGTAAAACTCAATTATTACTTATATATATATATATAATATTATATATCATTATATAATATATATATATAATATATAGTTAATATATATATTATATATTTATATATTAATATATAT
>JABUQX010007711.1:15000-17500 GCA_015478945.1 Trachelipus rathkii | reverse complement strand
TTAATACGGATTTTATATATATATATTATGATATAATATTATTATATATATATATATATAATATATATATATATATATATATATATATATATATATATATATATATAATATATATATATATTATGATATATATATATAAGTTATATATATTTATATATATATTATATATAATATATATATATATATATATATATAATATATATATATTATTATTAGTATATATATATATATATATATATATCCAAAAAAATAATTTATATCTATTAATATAATTAATACGCATTGTATAATATTAGCAGTATATTCTTCACTGCTTTATTCCAATTTCGCAAAAAGGCTAAATGTTTTATTCTTTTCAAAATATTTTTGGAAGCGGCTCTATATGCAATAAACCTGACGCTGATTGGATTAATGAATCAACATTTTTGAAGTTCAGTGTGTCGAAAATATATATATATATATTCAGTGAAAAACCTAAAGCCAAGGAAAATGTTGGGCATACACAGTGGCTATAACAGTGTATTAAAGCTTATAAGTGTGGTTATGCCTGTACTTTAGCTATAGTTTTTCTTTTTAGTTGTAGACTTTTGCATCACTATGTAAGTTTTGACAAGCCCTAGGGTCATTTGTGGATTTAAATATGCAAGTTTGGTGATTGGTTCTATTGGGTTTGACGGGACAGTATCTATAGGACCTCATTAGTGGCTTCTTAGGCTGTGCTCTATATTTCTAATGTTTCTATATAATTCTATGATTTAGGCAAAGCCGCACAGGAATTCTAAAGTGTAAAGGTTTCATAAATTTGGGCCAGATATTAGCAAAGTGGGCTCCTGTTAGGTAATGACAGATGATGTATACCAATTTCAAAATGATCTTGATTCTTGTGTTGGGGCCGGGTGGGCAGAATAAGTGGGCAAATGAATTTTAATAGTAAAAACTGTAAGGTTCTTCACAGCTAGTGTTTGGACCAAGAAAAAGATTTCTAGATGTGAATTCTAAGCCATTAATCTAAAAGTGGTTAATCAGGTTTTGGAGGAAACGGATTAAAGCTACTATAGATGCTAGTATAATAAATTAGGCAATGTATTTACAAGAGCAAGGAAATTATTAAGTAACTGTATAATAGCTGTATTAAGGCCAGTATTAGAGTATTGTGAACAAGTTTTGGGCCCTTTTTTAAGAAAAGACAGATATACTGGAGAATGTGCAACATAGAGTAACAAGGATGATATCTGGGTTTGAGGGTAAGAGATATGAGGAAAGGCTGAAGTTATGAATGTTTTCTGTAGAAAAGGAGGATTTCTTAAAGGGGGCGGCATGATAGGCAGTAATAGAGCAAAATATTTGCAATCTATTGATAATCTACATAGAGTTGAGACCGAAGGCAACTATTCTTTGATAGTAGACCGCTCGGTATGGGAGACCAGAGAACACCAAAAGAAGAATCTATAGAGGCTGAATGTATACTTTGAGTGAATGGTGAAACATTTCAGGTTCAGGAGAATGTATGGGGGGGTTTAGGGATGATGTAACAATTTGGGCGAAGAAGTTGGTCTGAGGTTTTGCAGGATTATGAGTGTAACTCACTTGCATCATTTAGGAAAGAATTGGATAGGTATATGGGTGGTTTGGGCATCTTGTAGTATAGGCTATTTTGACCAAGCCAAATTGGTGGGTTTTTAAAAATTAAAAGTTTATAAGTTTTTAAAGTTAAAGAATGGTAAAGCAGCAGGTATAGATGGAATTACTGGTGAAATGATCAAGAATGGAGGCAAGATTGTGATGTGTTGGATATGAAAGCCTTGTAACAAAGCATTTGTAGAGGGTATAGTTCCGAAAGATTGGTGGAGAGCAGTGATAGTACCCTTATATACTGTATATATAATAAGGGAGATAAGGGAAACTGTAGAAACTATAGAGGGATTAGTTTATTGAGTGTTGTAGAGAAGATAGATGCTGATATTTTGGTTGAAAGTGTGTTGAGGGACTGATTGATAAAGAACAAGGTGCATTTAGAAATGGTAGAGGATGGGTAGATCAAATTTTCACGTTGAAACAAATTATTGAAAAGATGAGAGAGAAGAAGAATAAATTGTACTTAGGTTTTATGGACTTGCAACAGGTGTATGAAAATATTTATAGGAAAGCTCTGTTCCAGGTGTTAGTGATATTTGGTGTTGGTAGTAGGCTTCTGAATGGAATCAAAAATATATATGACGATAGTGAAGCGTGTCTAAGAATAAATGGAGTAAAAGAGAATAGTTTAATTAGTGGAGTGAAGCAGGTATGTGTAATGTTTCCTTGGTTATTTAATTTGTACCGGTATATATATATATATATGGATTGGGTGATGAAAGAGTTAGAGGTTGTGGTGGTAGGGGAAGGTGTTAGATTGATGGGGAATGGGAGTGAGTGGTGAGTACCCTACTTATTGTACACAGATGATTTGGTTTTGTGTGGCAAATATGAAGAGAGTTTGAAGCAATTGGTAGAAGAGTTT
>JABUQX010007711.1:0-12500 GCA_015478945.1 Trachelipus rathkii | reverse complement strand
CTATATTAACTGCTAGTAACTGGCATAACACCCAATGATGCAAAGCTTTAAATTTTCTATGCTAGCTTTAACTCCCGTCATTTATTTTCATTTAATAATTTTCAATATAAAATATATTATTTAAGAGAATTTGAAAAAAAATTTGACAATGATTTCCCTGCTCTGCCTCTACCTAAAATAAATCCTTGTGACTCCTGATTCTTGCCTCTACAGCTTTGATGACACTCGACATGCCATAACTCTTTCTCAAAATATCAGCCTTGGGTAAAAAGTGCTTAGAGTAACGTTTGTTTATCATGCCTTTTTACACCAAACAAATTTTTTTTTACAACTCTATCAATTATAATGTTACTTTAAGTGAAATTTTTTGAGGCCGTGACTTTCATACAAAAACCACCTTTCCTATGAAAAGAGACAAGATATACAAAGTTTGAGCAAAATCTATATTTCACAGTGGTAATTTTTTTTTTTTTTTTTATGGTTTGTTCTGGAATGCACCTACTAATAAAATAAAGGAATAGAGAGTTGGATCTATGGAATTTTAAAATAGCAGAGCCAGAGGTGGCAAAAAAAAGAAAAAAAATTCTGATTTGCATCCCTAGATTAAAACATGCATTTATCGATTCCGAACACTTTCTGCTTTTGGCTGTTAGTTACAGAATATTAGCTATAGTTTTTCACTTATTTTTGATAGACTCTTGTCCATATACTTTGAGAATATATTTTTTAAAAGTAATGTTACATCTCACTTAATTAACTTTTAATTTAGAATTAACTTCGATGATATTTTTTATTATTTTTAATTATTTACTGTATTTATTCAATGATTTATTTAATTTATTATTATTTATTTATCTTATTATTTTTATTAGCAGGGTGTGTAAGAATATATCCAAAAAGCTATGCCAATCCCAATTCTATTCGCCGGTAATTCTCGGTATCAGTGTTGTGTTATTTTACCGTTTTCAACATAGTTTTTTTTTATGTGAAAAAATTAAATTAAATTTTCTGTAAATTTAATATCAAAAGTGCTTCAATTTTTATTGCTTTATCAATTATTGTGACAAAAGTCTGTATAGTAATGTATTTCTCAGTTGTTTAGCTTCATTTTCACTAATATAAATTTCCTAAAGTTTTCAGTCACATTTGACGCCGTTTACAATTAACATTTTATGCCTCCGCATAAATTCGCACCTTTGATATAAGGAAATCATACTTCTGTTATTATATTATATTTAAAATATTTTAAAAGTAATCCTAAATGTGGCTTTGAGTATTGTTGATAGATAAAATTTTTAGCAAATATTAATCTTTAATTTATTGGTTGAATAAACACTAATTTTTTTAAGCTCAAAGCAGTATATATATTTACAAATTTAGATATTAATTAACATTGTACGCATTTCATTTCTATAAATAATTTTCAGGACGGGGGGATGGACATCTTTATTGGAGGGGTACATGATCGTAACACAGCTCTTCATGGGGATGTTGTGGCAGCTCTTATTAATCCCCCTGATCAGTGGAAGGTAGTATTATTATTATTATTATTATTATTATTATTATTATTATTATTATTATTATTATTATTATTATTATTATTATTATTATTATTATTATTATTATTATTATTATTACTTATTTGCAGCAAAGAAAATAAAGTTCAATTACCTGAGATTAACGGATTAAAAATAAGATATCAAAAAAATTGGATATTATATGGACACCTGCTGTTTTGTTAAAGTACACCGTTAAGATTATACATTATAATATATAACAAATTAATGCTAGGCAGCCTTTATCTCAGTTATACACAAAAATGGATATACTACTTTATATTCTAATGAGTTTTGTATATTGTTTTAAACTACCTGAATTTGAAAACGCTACTTTCATTCCAAAACCAAGGAAGGAGTTACAGTAGAGTCTGACTTTCTCCTTTGCATTTTGTATAGAAATTTAGGTTTATATCGCGTTAAAGGACACCTTAGTACTCAAAAATTTTCTTTTTATTTAACCAATTTGAAGTAAATTATTATTATTTTTATTAAAAACATTTATAAAAAGAAATGAACTAATATTAGAATGAAATGCTTATTTATATATATTTAATGGAGGGATGAATTTTGTTATTTTTTATTTATTTTTTTACAGATTTTGTATGCCCAATTAGATGCCTTCTTAGAAGAACAAGAACACCTTAAACATTTTGTATATAATGAATCTAATCCAAATCCTAATGTATCAAATTCAGACTGTGCTTCAGCTAGTTCATTATGCAACAGCTATAATACTAATATTGTTAATAACCATATATTTAATGAGAAAAACATTAATAAGTCTCATCAAGTTAAATGTGATGTTGTAGTAAAAGAGGAAGAAAACAGTCCCCCAATTGAAAATATGCATCAAAAGAGGAAAAAACATCGCAGAGGAAAAAAGAAGAAAAACCTTAAAGAAAATGTTGAATCTTTAAAAGCTATTTCCACAAATAATAAATCACCTGTCATTGATTCTGTTGAAGTAAATTCATGGCCTTCTGGAGATGAAATAAATGTAAAACAGGAGAAAGCAAGTACTTCTAGTGATATTATGATTGTTCCTCCTGATCAGCTTAGTGAATGTGACTTAACAAATGATGATGATGATGATAGTGTTCATAGTTTAACTTTAGATTTTCAAGAACATCATGTCGATACTAAATCTGTGATAAAGAATAATAAAGCAACTTGTAGTGGGATTGCATGCAATTCTCTAGGAATTCCACTAGGTTCAGTGAAAGTTTCCGATGATGTGAAAATTAATCTGAAGAATGAAAATAGCATTCAATCTTCACAAGTAGACTCCTCCAAACGATTAAAGCATATAACAAGCAAAGAGACTATGGATGCTAAGGGAAATCTTAACAAAAGCTTGAAAGAAACAGATAGGGAACCTAATGTTGCACAAAACCACCTAAACGACCCTAGTTTTAAAGATTGTAAACTAGAAACCGTGTCACCACAGTTAAAAAAATGTCCAAATGTTAAGAAAGAGCTAAGTGTTGAACAAGTTATGAGATTACCACATTGGGAGAAATTTGTTCAAAAAACCGCTATGATTGTCCGCATAATGGAAAGAAAGCACCCTTTATTAGCAGCTGGTGTATTAAAACCACAAGCTGATAAAAACCCTCATATGGCTCTCTTTTCCCCTTTTGATTCTCGAATTCCAAGAATAAAAATTCTAATGAAAAATTGTCCAAAAGATTTTTTGGCACGATCTAAATATTATTCAAAATTTATATATTTGGCAAAGATAACAGAATGGAATGAACCAAAGTTTGCATTTGGGTAAGTTAAGTGATCTTCACGTTATAGCTTTATTTGATATATATATATATATATATATACTATATATATATATATATATATATCATACTATACTTACTAATATATAGTACCTATATATCTAATATAATATACTATAGAATATATACTACATCATCAGTATATATATATATATATAAGAGGGAGGAGTACACGCATACTTCGAAGCGATGACATCACCCTCCCATAATGGCTCTTGAATTGCGTGCGTCTTTTCCCTTTTGCGATCATTATTCTTCACACACTCATCCTCCACGCAACATATATTACTAACCACCATTTATCCACATCATCACTATACACATGGAGTTAACAAGTACACACCACCCACTTCTAGATACACACCTTACAGACATCCCTAACTATCATCATAATTCCCTGTGTGCGGGGGAGAAAGAATTCCCACATTCGTTATGTCGTCCTGCGCGTCGTAGAAGTCGACTAAGGAGCGGTGGTAGTTGGGTTGGCCTGCCCACTACCCACACCTATCTCTTGCTAGGAATGCTGCAGACCTCGAGAACGTCGTGATCGCCGTAAACGACCTTCTAATTTTCGGCGATATTGTATGAATCGTATGGGGTACATGCAATGTCAAGAGGACATTAAGAATATAGAGACAGAGAGGTGATCGGACTGTATAGAAAGGGCAAAATTTGATTTGCTCGCTATGACTGCAAAATATATGATGAAAGGAAAAGGTGTAAATGACGAGTGGTGTGGTGTGAAAATGTCGTGCAGTGCGGGTCCGCTTGGAAGAGACATGAGGAGAGGGAGAGACAGAGTTAGCAATTTTTGCCGGATGATGACCGTGTACAAAAGCTATGGTCCAGACTTTGTGTGTGTGGAGGTCCTAGAATATCGTAATGCGCTTAAATTTAAGTTTTGAAAATGGTCTAAAGGCTAATGATGTGGGTTGCTGAACGTTATGGTACCATCATTTGCAGGGAAACGTTGAAGAGACGTACGATTTTTGGAGATAATCTGAATGATGTTTCTGGATGGGGTGGTAGAGCTTCAGATTGATAGTGATTGCGGGCAGACCTGAAATTGGTTGGATAGGTAGCTCAAAAAAAGGGATGGTATAACACGGTGACCGGTTTTGCGAATAGTCGGTGGCGCGAAGAAAATGAGAATCGGCTAGGAAACGGTGCATTGATTTCTGTGAACGAGAGAGGTACTGTGTGTGAAGTAATACTTTCTTTTAAACACAAGAGTATCCATAAGTTATACTGAGAGTTGGCTGTACGGTAGATTATGCGTATCAGAAGTGGCAAAAGTATGATTGATTTTGCGCTTGTGAAGAAGGAGATGTTGATATTAATGTGTTGGATGTTAAATCCATGAGGGGGTTAGGAATGGGACTATCGGATCATTATGTTGTTCTATGAAAATTAAGTTAGTGGGGGCCTTGCGATGGAGAGGAAGGTGATACGAAAGGAAGTACGTAAAATTAAGAAGTGAGAAGTTAAGAGAGCAAGACAATAAGGATAAGTATGTAAGAGCGCTCGCTAGTATAACGGTTGAATGTGAATGTGAACAAGTTATTACTGAACAAATCTGGGGGCAAATGAAGGAAGCAATTGTTAGTAGTGCAAAGGAAGTGAGTGGATGTGTGGATGGGCTAAAGTAGAAGTAAGAATTCAGTTAAACAGCGAATGTGGAAATGAAGAAACGGTGATGAAAGCGGATTAAAGGTAAAAAAGAAGCGTTGGTGAATGTACTAAAAGCAAATGAGTGAAGTTTTCAAAAGAAAGATTGCTTGGATCTATATAAGGAGGAAACAAAGAAATACTAAAAGGTGCTATGTAGGTAGGAGAAAACAACGAGGTAAATGAACAGTTTGGACAGGAGGATGAATGAGGACATAACAAGGGAAAGGAAGCTCTTCTGGAGGGAGGCGCGAAAGGTTAAGAAATGAGAATAAGGGGCGGGAATCTGCTTAGAATAAATGAATAGGGATGGTGTGCTTGTGTGTAAGTGTATGAAATAGATTGAGGGGAGTGCTACGTTAAATCTGGGTGGTATTTCGTATGAAATGTAGTTAACATTTACTCATGTAGTTAACAATGTATTGTAGCTAACATTTGCCATGTAGTTAAAATAACGTATTCTGGCCGGATGAGGTTATTAGTAAGCAGAGGGAAATGAGGATAGGGTGCAAAGTTGAAGAAGAATGAGTAAATCTGCAGGCATAGCATTGAATTACCCTAGCTTCGAACCTATGATACAACGAAGCGGAGGCGAGATGGTGAATTGATCTGGCATTTGACAGTGATCGTAATAAAAGCGTTGTATGGAGGTATATTTCCAAGAAGATTGCAGCGCAGAGCGCGTGGGTAAATCAGCTACCCTTAATAGCGGTAGCGGAAAAAAGGGGAACTGTAGAAATCATAGGGGGAAGGGAATTAGTTTATTGGAGTGTTGTAGGAGAAGGTATATAGCCTGGTATTTGGTGTACGAAAGATGCGTCGCAGTGACTGAGGACTGATTGAGTGAAAAGAACAAGGTTCGCGTTTAAGTTAGGCTGCGCTAGGAGTGATCAGATCAAATCTATACCAATTTGTAATAGAAATATTAATTGATTTGATGAGAAAATGAGGGCGAGAAGGAAGGAGAAAAAGGAAACGCCATTTCTCTTTTAGACATTTTTTTTTATTAAATATTTGATTGAGACCCTTCGTCCTTTGCCGGATATTATGATCATTGATGGTGATTGGCAAAGTAAGGCTTCCTGAACTGGAATCAAAAAGTATGTATGACGAAGCTTGAAGCATGTGTAGAATACAATCGGTGTTCAATGGTGATTGGTTTCTAGGATAATAGGCTGGGGAGTGAGACAGGGTGTGTATCATGTCTCCGGTTATCAATTTGTATATGCGATGGGTTATGAAAGAATTCGAGGCATGGGGATGGGCAGGAAAATGAGCGTCATAGAATGATGGAGATGGAGCATGAGTGGAGGGTGCCCCTACCTATTATATGCGGAGGATGATTGTTCTGTGTGGCGAATCTGAAGAGCAGTTTGAGAGGATTGGGTAAGAGAGAGATTTGGCCAGGTATGTTAAAACAGTACACAGTTGTCGTTGGAATGTAAACGTAATTAAGAGAAAGGTTATGGTTGTGAGTGAGGACAGTTCCTCAGTGTGAAGTTATGTTAGATGAAAGTGAGCATCTGGAGCAAGTGTTTGAGTTTCAAATATTAGAGGTATGTGTAGAGCCATGAAACAGGGAACGGAATAGATGCAGAGTGTCAGTAGGAAAGTTGTGCAATGGCAGGAAGGTTCGCTGGCTGCAACATTAAATCGTTGGTGAATGTGAAAGAAATTAAGTCTTTGAGTGCGCTTAGGAGTTCTTACTGAGGGTATGTTGCTTACCTTAGTGTTATTCTATGGTAGTAGCACTATAGTCTGGAATAAGAAATATAGGATCTAAAGTTTACCGTGTTCAGAGCGACAATCTTAGGGGCTGCTAGGTGGCGTGAGAGAATTAATAAAATGAGGACTGGAAAATCGATATATTGTAGAGAGTTGTCATATGGTCGTGAAGAAAGGGGGTAATGACGAGAATAAATGCAAAGTTGGTTGAAATGGTTTTGGTCACGTGGAAAGAGATGAATACCTTAGTCAGCGGCTTCAGTGTTAAGCGACGACGCTGCTAACATGATGAGAGATTGTGTTGCGTGCCAACCGAACGGCTGGGAGGAGCCGAAGAGAAAGTTGGATTGAGGTCGGTGACGACATGTACTGAAGGGGACAATGTGAGAATTCGCAGGAAGGCTGAGACATAAAAGGTGCCATGATTAGGAGAGAATGTCGGGGTTATTGTATGGGGCATGGTGTGGCCAACCTGGGCCAAGGGATGAACCCTTTACATTGACGATTTAACCAATAGTGAGGGTTCCGTCCGCCTAGGTGATTCCCTATGAAGCTTTTAGTCGTGGATCTTTCTGTTCTGCTGACGACTTCTTCACTCGAAGTTAATGGTATACAGAGGGACGGCTAAAGATCACCGTTACATAGGCCATGAGCCAGGGCTGGCCATCCTATGTCATTTTTCAGACATCCTATCATACTCTCCTACTGCTTTTCTTTTCCGATGCTCATCCTGCTAGGCCGCTCGTTACTCCCAACTTGGAAGAAATAACAGGTTACTGGTTAGTAAGAATAGAACACAGCACAACGAAATACATTAATCATATATTACATACACTATACTACTATATACTATAATATTTACTATTATATATATATAGCTATATATAGTATATATATATGATAGTACTATAGTATTATATATTCATATATTATAACTCTTAGGAGCGTGTTTTAGGCTGTGAGACAAGACATTGAAGTAAAACTGAGAATAACCGTATTAGACGGGTTGTCGACACGGTGTGAAGAAAAAGCGCCAATAAATGAGAGAATAAACGACAGTACGTTGAGATGCGATATTTAGGTCATATGGAAGGATGACATGACAGTCATGTTGGTTAAAGCCAGATGACTATAGTGTGAGTGTCCGTCTGGGAACTCGATGTCGCGGAAACCGGCCGCTAACGAAAAACAGATAGAACTTGAGTCACGTGAAACGAATGGTTCTGCAAGGAACGACGGCTGACGAATGTGAGTCTTGCGCAGAACGAGAATCACAGAGATGACACCATAATAGGATGAATGGAGTGGCTCCCAGCCGGGTCATGGCTGCTGGCCCGCCAGGGGATGAACACCTACGCACTTGACGGATATGCTATAGTGGAGGGTCCAGCACGCGGTCACTAATCGTAGCTCTAGGGTGGATTCGACTGCGACTCAGTTCTCACTAATACCGGTATAGAGGGCGGCGGCTAAGCTGGCTTCCTTGTCTCGACCTTGTCATGATTCTTTCTAACTTACTTATTCTGGTGTTCCGGATGCACTGTCACGCGCCGGCTTACCCCCAGCCTGGGGAAATAAAATGGACGCATGCATGATTATATTTTATTGATCATATAATACTTATAATATACTATATACTCACTACCTAATCATATATAATATGATGCTACTACTATTATACCTACTACTACTACTACTTACGACGCCCTTATATTATATATATACTATATATATATCTAACTCATAGTTATAATATATATATATGCTCGATATTATATTATTATTATTAATTATTAATCTAATTATATAACTATTTCTCGTATTATATCCTCATTATCCTATGTAGGATTTCTCTTAATATATTATCTCCGGAAAGGTGCGTGACAAGCTTGGGAAAAGAAAGTTAGTAGAAGAATATATATAAAACAAGTCGAAAAGAAAGCGCCCAGGCCATACCGCCCCCTCTATACCTGATAGTGAGAACCGTCCCCTTTCTCCAGAAAAATCCACCCTAGAGCTTCTACGGTGACCGCCGACGGACCTCGACCATGCAATATCGTCAAGTTGTAGACGGCTTCATCCCCTGGCCCAGGCATGACGGCCCAACCCATTGCCCCCTCACTCAGACAACCCCGCCATTCTCACTCCTCAGTTATGCACCTTATTCTCGCCTCTGCCCAAACTCTCATTTCTACTCCTCTAGGACATTCTGTTTACTGGACTTCACAATCCACTTGTTTCTTCGGTCTCCCAGCCTGTCGAATTCCCAACCACACTCACCCACCTATACTATTCCATGCACCTAACCGACCTTGTCCATTCACTCCTTTCCATATGACCAAAACCATCTCAACCGTACTTTCATATTTATCTGCTGCGTGCGAGTTCTACCTCACTTCCTCGCACACCACACAACTCTCTTTTAATATGTTTCATTCCTCATTTTATCAATTTTTTCTCACACTAAACATTGGACGATATGCCATATATATATATATATATAATATATATATATATATAATATTAATATATATTAATATATATATATATATAAATATATATACTACTATATATAATACTATATAATATAATATATATACTATAATATACAACTATAATAATATAAGTATTACTATTATATATATATATAGCTATATCTTATATACCTTCTAGTACTACTATATATATATAGTATATATATATATATAGTTCTATATTATATATATATCTATATACTATTATATATATATATATATATATATATCACTACTCAATCAAGTATGATATAAATATATATTTAATTATAATATATATATAATATATATACACTAAAATTATTACATAGGGTGACTGTAACAAATTGATAGGCTTGAGCATTCTTCGTCAACCGAGAACCCCACATAAGTGATTAGCCTCTCTCAGATCTTTAACCGGTAGCTTAAATTTGACACTGATTGGAGCATGTGAACCCAGTGACCGCTTCGCGCTCCAACAGTACAAAAAACGCGTTTTTATTTGTGGGGCTACGACTAAAGCGACACATAGCGTTTTTGGACGCACGCTATCCTCCGGAACCCCTCATTAATTTCTCATAATTTATGTCTCAAATTAAAGGCAATCTATTGCTAACTAATTACATTCTACTATATATTTAATTTTTACTTCACCTCAAAGATCAATGTACAATCCTTGATCATCCATGATATATCATCATTCAGTGTAAATTAGACTTAAGGAGACCTTTTTTTTTATTTCTTTTCTAGCCTTTCTTCATCTTCATCTCGAATTTCCGAAACCAATATTCGCTGTAATGTATATTATTAATTTTTTCCAGATTAAATTAAAATAGAAAAGAATCGCTTCCACCTCTGCCATAAGAAAGCCAGAACAAAGATACAAAAATTTTCAGTTCGTAGGCTATCCGGCCTCACAGCTAACTAGGTTGTAAAGCTTATCCCCAATCGTCAAGGCTTTTGGCCGACTCTTTTCTACAACTTTGCCGCTACCCTTTTGAATTCGAATCGAAGCATCCATCAGCAAGGAATATCCATAGACTAGGTAGTCTTGTTTTCTCGGCGGAAAAAGCTCGGACATTCCCTACAACACAACATGGAAAGATGCTATTCACCTAATCATATGACGAAATGATACCAAAAGGACCAGTAATAAACTAATCAAGAAACGCTGCAAAGACACTCAAAATTAAAAGAGTTCGCCTCCAAAGGTTAAGATAGATAATCTACTTGCATACTCGCCCTCAAACGATGCCCTTATAAAGCTGGCCGCATGAACTGAAATCAGAAAGAAGGACAAGGAATCTTTCTCGTTTTGAAACAACCAGGGAAAGGGTCACTCAGGCCAGCCTCTATGCTTGGCGAGTTGATCTGAAAGGCTCACTATGGGCCGTCGGATGGATCTGAAGTCCAGCTCGAGCTGAATGTAAAGGAACAACTACAAGAAGGAACTTGCGAAACCTACCGTATGAAACGAGCTAATGCAAGCGGATTTTTATTCACACACTACGGTTAAAGCATTCTCTTTATTTCTAACTGCTTGAAATTGCATCTTCTTGCTAGCGTCCACGTTTTCCACGTACGCTTGGGTTTCTCATTGTTAGTTCTTTACCAAACAAGCAACCGCCACACAAAACCAAGCATAACAGGGCCAACGTAACTTGACTATCTTTCAAAATTAAATTGTCCTTATTTTCTTTCTCTTACTTTTGTCAGAGGAGACTCGATAGATTGTCCCCGCACAGACAGATGAGGACAGTGATGACCAATGGGACACAACGCGATGAAATATCGAGGGCATGTGCTTGCCAATGGGACGTTTCTGCTACTTCTCGGCAGACAGGCTGAGGGAACTCCCTGACGCAGTCATAGCAAACAAGGATGAAAGCGTCGGGCTTAGCGGAAATTTTAACCATGGCAAAACTATCTCTCCGTGTTGGATCGCGTCTTTGTAAGGTATTCCTGACAGAAATGTCACACGAATCCTCATAGCTATCCACTCAGAATGCCACCCTGGGCCAGAGAATCCTATCAGCAGGAGTTGCAAAAGTGTTCAACAAAACCACTAGTCCAGTGACAGCGAAAAGTACTTCAGTAGAAAAAACACCTGGATCTTCGGAACGGAATTTACTATACCCAGGAGACAGGCCAAATTTGTACTACACTCGACGGAAAACTTCCTCACAGTATGTTCTAAAAACAGTGCAAAACCACAGAATAGCTGTTTGAAATTTACCGTTCGGTGAAAATTGAACAACCTTGCTAGGCGATTCTCTCCTGCTAGCAGGACACATAGCACTGGTGAAGAACCATAGCCTTGGCATCGAGTGTTTACCCATACTATCAAGGGCAATGGTGTTCGACACCAACTGCATCAAACACAGGAAGCCTCAAAGGGCTTCATACAATTTTGCGAAAACATCTTTGCGGTAGAGAGCTGCCTTTACACTCAGCTTGCTCGCCACCATATTCCTTCCGAAGTCATGTTGAGAGGTGTTTTCGGAATGAAGTTCGGATCAAAAACGGGGCGGCCTCAACCGAATATTACATAGCAGATTCCAAACAGCGACGAGCGAAGCCTTTCAACAAGCCAAGCACAATATGACTCGGGGCTCAATACATCAACGAGAAAATTCGTTGCACACAAGCACGCCACCTACCTTCGCCTGACCACTCGACGGATACATTGCCAGCACAACTCGCTGATCTGTAACACAACACACGGAATCACAACCCAGAGACAGATATTACAAGGAGCCCTACCACATTGGTATTCTGTGTTTGTAAGGAGCCAAATGAATGGAACGCGACAGCTGGAATCTAAACCACCACGGTGCGCACAGTCATTGCCACAGCCGTGGAATGCCAAGGCCCATCTATTGTCTGAAGATATTCTTATTCCGTGTATAATTCAAACTGAGTCATGATAAAGAATTTGCCAGCAGAGCTTGTCGTATTTTCTCGTTGAGAGTCAGATTATGCAAAGCTTGTCAATGACCCACTAAAAGCACACTGACTCCTAAGCAAGACTGGACCTCATTGCGAAGTTTGTAGGACTTCTGCAGCGGATACATGTGACAAGGTTATCCTCGAGAGTAGCCTGCGCTGCACAATTCTCAAACCACCTTTGCGCGTATTCTCAATGAGCCGAAGCGAGGCCCCTCGTCTCTACCCACCCAATTTCAGTCCACAATAGAAAAGATGGTAAATGGCACGACACACAAACGTCCAATAGAATGACACCG
>JABUQX010007710.1:5000-10000 GCA_015478945.1 Trachelipus rathkii | reverse complement strand
ATTCTAACTGTATCAAAGTTTCCACATCAATAAAGCTTACATGGCGTAACATGAACTTAGAAACCTTTGTATAAAGCTAACACTAATACAACAGACCCCTGAAATAAACTTATAACATTAACAAAGTTCCAGCACTAACACCAGTAAAGTAACCAACCATATACATTCCAAAAACTAACTTATCACACATGAATCAAGACATCGTCCTCTAACATAAGACAATGTAATTCACATTAACCATGGTGATATTTAACAAATTAACCATAAACCCCTTGTTGTAATTATCAACAGACCAGCGAAAAGTATGCTAACCGTAACAACAGTTTTTCCATTAAGGATAACAGCCAACATACACATTGGCTAGAACTAAAAATATAATAGACAGCGCAAACCTGAACATTTTGAACTATGAATAAATGCGAACATTAACAAGCGTCCAAACCTTATCCATTCATAATGAGAACTAACAGGTTCACAAGAACACATGAATCCGATTCACACTTTATCAAAACAATCATTAACATTACAATGTTATTTTACAGTTAACACTAGTAATATTTTACAGAAAAATTAGCATAACCGTACCTAACCATTCATTAACCTAATGGTTTAAAGACAAACGAACGCGAAAGTTACCACCCTCTGTAAGCTTAAAACTTGTACGGGGGGAAAACCCATAAACATACTTAAAACACAACACCAACGATTAAACATCTAATTCATTACAGGGTTAGGTCAATAAAGCGATCATACCGAGAAAGTAAAAACAAGCATTTTCAGTTTCGTATAACATATAATTTTCATTGAAAACAGCGTTTATATATATATAAACATAAACACATAAGTTTATCTTAAATACTATTAATTCCATCTAATCAGAGAAGCACAGGATTCACAGTGGGTAAGTTCTATATAGTCTCTCTAAAAGTTCACACCTTTAAAGGATGTAAGTATAAATGCATCACAACACGTAACACCATTTTTCGGCAATTTTCGATTCAACAGCACTCGATTCTCTCATCCAAAGAGAAGTCAAATTACATCCAAAGCTATAGTTATTAATGCCTTCCTGAATACTGTATTACAAGGGAACCATATGTTTCGTGTAAATTCATATTACACAATGTCTATAAGTATTAAGTCCTCAAGTATGCCAACATCCGTTACGATGCGATGTTAATTCGTTTTTTATTTTAAGCAATGCGGTAATAGTTTCAGAATTTCGAGAATGTGAAACCTCAGACACGGTGTCGAGGTAAACAATCAAGGCGTTCGTAGCTTGCGTACATCAAGCTTTTAATGTCGTCACACGTATGAGAAACACAACGTCAATTCTATTAGAACCACTTACGTTGTCTTATCCAGTTAGATATTTCACTGCTAGTCGATATATCAGATGACACAAATTTATCCTCTATCCATCCGCTGCAAATATTGATAATCTTGACGACATCTTCAAGCACAAATGGAATAAAGGTCTACATTATTGAACCTCTGGATGGAATGCAAGCAACGTAATCGGTATCCATTGTTGACGTATTAAATATATAAAACACAATCGTGGGAAAACGAAGCTCCTGCATGAAAAATCAACAACAGTGTAGAGAAGCGAGGATGTCATCGTAATAGCACAGCGAAAAATAGTCCTACTGACGGAAATCAATGTGTAAACACCCTTAATATACATGAGATTCTTTCTTTCAACCAATCAGAAGAAAGTAAACAGAATACGACAGCACGAAACGAACCCATATCAGTGTCAAAAGGGAATATATTAACGTTAGACAACAACAACAACAACAACAAAGCAACAACAATAAACGTAGTACAAAAATAAGTTCTTTATTAACTAACCATCGAATATGTGCTAACGTAACATTGTTTTTCACATTAATAAAGCAACATAGCATTACCAGAACTAAGAATACATTGTACAATGCCAAAACCTGACACACCTTTCGCACGAATTAAACTACTAACATCAACAAACTCCGCGCGCTTAACACCAGTAAACTACATAACACTTCATAAAAAACGTAACCTATTCACCACTTTTTCAAACATATCTTTAAACATATCAATGTTAATTTACATTAACATCGTAATATTAACAAAAAACTTATAGCATAACATATGTCTAAGCATCATACTGAAAACAAATATATTGCTAATGTAACAAATTTTTACATCAACTTCGGAATATTTAACAAAAATTCAGTCATAACATCGCTTCTAAATATCATAATCCGCAACGAATACTTCGAACACATAACAAAGTTTTAACGAAATAACATAAAAAAACAAAATTTTACCTGACATAACATAAAATAAGTTTTTCTGTGAATAAAATATCACAGTAAAGCGTAATAGTTTACTGAATTTTAAAAGCCACGTAAATACAGTATATCAAACCACATCATTCCTGCAGTCCCTACCATAAACCCGTCTGCTGATCGATAAAGCCATGATTCAGGTCAGATTCGAGTATCATTTTGATCAGCACAGAGTAAGACGTCTTATCTAACAAAATCACCTAACAAAGTGACCAATCTATCAAAGATACCGGCATCTCGAACTATGATTAAACTATCTTCATCAAAGTTCACAGTCTCGAGTACAAATCATTGAACTATGAATAACGTAGACATTAGAAAATTCTTCGGGCAAGCCTGACATTACTCAACAAAAAACTTAACCTAGGCTCACGTTTCTAACACATTATCGTCAGGTAACACAGTAATATCTTACTAAACTCATCATATCTCTACCAAATCAGTGCTTAATTTCACCCTGTGATAGTAATAGTTTAACATAACGACCTACTTACGAATAAACAGTTTCATTAACCAAGAGTATCAAAAGCAACACATCACCTCCCCAGAGAAAACCCAGGCTGGATGCGCCCCATGAAAGGGTGTGATCTATAGAAGGGGGGATCCACCCCGAAGGGTGTAAGCGGCATTACCCTCCAAGAGTGAGGCCTCAGCCTTCGGCTGAGCCCAAAGCCGCTTTTATCAAATATTGCAGCAGGATGGTTGAGGATAATTGGTGTCATCTGAGTATATCGACTAGCAGTTGAAATATCTAACTGGAAGATAACGTGAGAGTCTAATAGAAATAACGGTTGTTGTCTCATGTGTGACGATATTAGAAAGCCTGATGTACGCAACTACGGGGAAAACCCTTCGATTGTGTTACCTTCAGACATACGTGTCTAGGTTTCACAGTTCGAACATTCTGAAAAATATTCAGCATTGCTTAAAAAAAACGAAATTAACATTCGCATGTAGACGATGTTAACATACTCTGAGGATTAAGACTTATAGACATGGTGTTAATCCTATGATATTTACACCGAAACATATGGTTTGCCCTTAAATACAGCTATACAGTCATATCAGCTTGATGAATATACCTCTGTATGAGAGCATGAGTGCTGTTGATCGAAATAGCCGAAAAATGTTTAGGTGCTGAATGCATTTATACTTACATCCTTTCAACGGATGTTGAATCTTTAGAGATATATATAGAGAACTTACCCAACTTGAATCCTAAGTTCTCTGATTAGATGAATTAAAATATTTAAAAATAAAATTATGTTTTTATGTATTTATATGTTTTAATGTATTTATATAACGCTGTTTTCATGAACATTATATTTAATATAAATGAAAAACTTGTTTTACTTCCCTACGTATGTTCGCTTATTGACTAAGTTGTTCAGATGATACCTGTCTTATGTCGTTTCTGGTTGGTGTTTTAACTCTAATATCACATTATTTTAGCATTACAGCAGGCCTGAACTACATTTTGTCTTACCACATTATGTATTAAGCGTTCATGATTTGCCGAAATATTTTGTTAAAATTACATGTATGTAAACATAACATTGTCATGTTAATGATATGTTTGATTAGTGTGAAAGATTATGTTTTTGTGAACCTCTGTAGTTACTTATACTGATGATAAGTTTGACCATTGTATAATGATAGAACGCAGTTTATTCTTGCTAGAAATGTGTCAGATTTGTCGTTGTATATTATTTTTCTAGCTCTAGCATTTTATGTTGGCTTTACTTAATGTGAACATTTGGGGCGTTAGCATACTTTCGCTCTGTCTGTATATAATTACACAAGGTTCATGGTAAACTTTTTGTTAAATATCACCAGGTTAATGTAAAACTTAAATCAATGCTATTATAGAAATGCATTGGTCGATGCGGCTGCATACCAAACTTTTTTTTGGTTTATGCTTAGTTACTTTTTAACTGGTGTTAAGTGCTGGAACTCTGTCAATCTTTAACAGTTTATTCGCGGTGTAAGTTGTCGTTAGGTTTGTCTTTGTACATTACTTTTCTTACGGTTCCATGTTTACGCCATGTGTACTTATTGATGTGGAACCTTTTACGTTAGAGTAGATTGTTGCATCAGTATCATTAATTAACCAATTTGTGATAAATTTTAGTAAATGTTACTGTGGCAGTGTAAGAATTAACGTTAATATGTAGAGATCATCCTATGAAAAATGTAAGAATAGGGTTACTTTTAGGTAATGTTAGGTTAGTTACCTTTAATTGATTGTGAACTTTGTTAATGTTAACAGTTTATTCGTGTGGTAATTGTTGTTAGGTTGTCTTTTACATATTTTCTTAGTTCCATGTGTACCCATGATTGCTTATCGATGTCGGAACCTTATTACGTTAGAGGTTATACTCGTTGACAGTATAATAAATTACAATTTGTGATACATTTAGTTAAATATTACAATGTGTAAGATTAAAATTAACAATTGATTATGTTAAGATTTTGATGGACAAAAGTGTAATGTGTACGTCTGTTGTTGCTGATGTTAGTACTTTACTGTTGTGTAAGCTGGCAACTGTTCACGGTGACGGTTATTCATGTTTAATTCATGTCAGGTTTGTCGTTGGTATTATACTTCATGTTCAAGATATGCTAAGCTAACTTTGTTAATGCGAAACACTTATGTTACGTTAACAT